>BLSH010240563.1:1041743-1060120 GCA_018402905.1 Glandirana rugosa
AAACCTTATTTTAGACGTCTTTACGGTTTTTCATATTACACGATTTTTTCTTACTGGTGGGTTTCACTCTCATAAAATTGGACGATTGAACTAATGCAAACGTCACTTATCCATCCCCACACGTTTTATACATAAGTAACAACACTTTGTACTGTCGTTTTACGTAGAAAAAGACAATTTACTGTATCATTTTTTATCTTAAATTTCATTATATAAATAAATTATATATATATATATATATATATATATATTTTTTTTTTTTTTTTTTAATACATAATTCTCTTTGAATAATCTATTGCTCCTGGCAGCAAATCTATTTTTTACTATGTCATTTAACAGAAAAAGATGCATTTTGCTGTCATGTTTCACAACAATGAATACATATTTTGCACACCCCTACCTATTCACTGCAAACGTAATCAAGTTAGCAGGTTAAAATACTCTCACTTTGGGTGGTCATTCTTTTTTAGCACATTATACTTTTTGGCATTTCTGCAGATTTTATTCCAAATGCCATGGCCAAAATGCAAAGCTCCATGTTTTTTCTGGTCATTAGGCTTTTTATATAGATCCTCTAACATTCACTTATGTTCAAGATTCCAATACACATGGACACATTTTCTCTTCATTTCATATATTCTTTATTAAGAAGAACTAAAACCAAAGCCCCCCCCCCACCATTTTGGATAGAGAAGGGCAGGGTTATAACCCCATCAGGTTTTGTTATGTGTACAATTGGGGAGATTTTCCACTTCCTACCCCAACACCAAAACAAGAAGTGAGAGGAAATCCCTCCAAAGTAAAGGACCAGAACTAGCGACCCCATTGGAGGATTCTCCTTCTATTCCTGTTATGGTGACCACCCAAAATGTTGTTTTCTTTCACATTCACTCTTGGTGATAATGGTAAACATGACAAATAATAAGAATTTTCCTAACGGGGACAAATAGAAAAGTGATAGCAAAAAAAAAAAGACTGAGTAAGTCCATCGAGTCTGTTTTTTTTTCCGGTAACTTTTTTGTCTGAGTATAGATTTAGGTTTGTCCCGAGCATGTTTGAAACCATTTACTGTTGACTGTCTCACTACCTCTGCTGGAAGTTTATTCCAAGCATCAAACTACCCTTTCTGTAAAATAATACTTTCTAAAATTAGTTTTGAACTCTCCTCCAGTTAGTTTGAGGTCTGCAATAAAACCTGACAGCAGTGGTCCACAGAAGTGAATGAATATTTTGTGACATTTTAATAAAGTAAAAACAAACAAAAAACCCACAATGCCTTGCAGTGTAACAACGCAAGGCACCACTCCTCACCGTTGCTACATTGTGTCAACCCACACCTGTTTTAGCATGCATATGGACTAGTATGTACGAGTCATAAGATGGCAAAGCATTATTTTTATCACATTTGGAATCCTATAGAATATCTACGTATTAAATTGTACAAAACAATAACTACCTGCACCGAGCCAAGAATGTCTTTCAAAGGAGTTTCATAAAACTCGTCTTTTCCAAAAAACAGCATCAATTCAAAGAGACTCCTAAAAGAGAAGACATATATTCTAAATAAGACAACAATATAAAGACATCAAATAATAACACTGGCAAAAAAACTAAAATCACTGCAAGCATTCACACCACAAGTAGGCCACTGTTTAGGCTCATTTACACGGAGGTCCAAAAAGCATTCAGAGGGGTTTTATGTTCCTGGCAGGCACAGGTGTTCCAGACAGACTGCATCCTTCGCTGTATGGATGTAAACACTCAAATGATCAGGAAGACCCATACAGCCCCTGCCTCTGTCATCCTGTCCGTGATTTCCAACAGGCAGGTGCTGTATGAAAGACCTGAGCGGCCGTGCATCCTTTACAGCAGGGATACACGGATACAGATACTGGCATTGGTGTCAATACCAGGCATTGGAGTATCGGTACTCGCCCAAATGCTCCCAAAACTTCCAGTTCGATGGACGTCCTCGTTGGTTGCCCGCACAGTACTGTCTCCATAGTGGAGCACTTCCACCAGCTCCCGGCATGTGACAAGCCCTGGTAGAAGCGGTAATTTCCGGGTGTGCCAGCCATTGCTGGTTCTGTCCATGGATCCAGCATCCATTTGGCTCACCTCCCACCCCCAGGAGCTCTAGGGTTAGAGGCAGCCTTTCATTCCAACAGGCTCAGCAAAGTCAACTACAAAACCAGAGAGTCACAGTGCCTCACTGGCACACTACTATCTCTCTGCATGGGCTTGTGATCGATATACCTAATGTCTTCAGTCGGTTTAGTTTTCCAATAAATGATTGCAGCTTTGACCTTCTAATCTGTCTCTAGCTACTTACTAGAACAGCGCTCCTTCTCTAAAAAAATGACATGTATATCTAAAGCTTTTTTGGCCCTGCTCCTATAGATCACAGGAGTGCAGTTCGTTCTGCACTCCTGTGACCCATTTGCAGCTGACAGCGGGCTAAAACCGCTGCCAGGTGACATCACTCAGTCGGCCCATGCTGGGGAAAGACCCCAACGGGATCCACCCAGATACCTGGACCAACAGCTGGCTCATCCTCTCAGCTGCGCCTCTAGGAGACTGAGCCTGCTGCTCACGTCCCCTCCACAGCCCAGCGCTCCAGTAAGGCCACTATCTGCACTGGATCATAACCAAAACGCACAGAGTTCAGATATCGGTAAAGAAAAGTTGTCATTCACACCTGCCCGCTTTGTAGCTTGAAGATACAAAACGCTGGAGAGGAAGAAAATCTATTATTCTCTGGTTCACATCCCCACTCCAAAATGCCTCAAGCTCAAAAAAGTACACTAGCTTCTTTTTAGGCAGATTACAGGCATTTTTCTGCTTTTTACATTGGTAACCATTTGACCTGTAAAATATTGCGGCAAAAGTATTGCAACTTTCTGCCTGAAAACAACACGCTCAAGTGTGAAGGCAGCCTGAGTGCTGGAGGGGCAGAGGGCCAGTGACTGACAGTTACGGTTCTCTGCTCAAAGCAGAGGGGGAGAAGAGAGTGATCAGTGGTGTTTGATCGCTCAGTTCTCAGTGCAGAGGCGGTGGGGGACAGATGCAGCATCGGATCAATGCTGCATTCACCTAGGTGAGCATTTAATATACTCCATACTTCCCTTTCACAATGTAAAACAAACTTTATAGAGTTTCCAGTTTGCAGAGAACACCCCTACATTTATATAAAATGTATATGAGGGGTGTTCATGTCAAACTGGGACTTTTAATTTTACAGGTATAACAGACCTTTTAATCAGATATTTTTGACATTCTTGATAAACTTTTTGTTTCCCCCATTACACCGGACCCTCTGTGGCTCTTTTGAATAAGAAACCATAGGACATAAGTCATCGACAATTCAAACTGCTGCTCCAGGTCACCACAGCGGTTCAACAGACAATAGCGAGAGCAAGGAAAATGCCCTCCCTTTGTGTTCTTGCAGTTGTTAATAGGGTCACACAAGCTATATCAATGCCAATATTGAAGCCATTTTCTTAGACAAAGTGACCAAATAGGAGAAACTCTGGGACCCATGGATGACAAAATTTCTTGCCTACTAACTTTGATAACAAGCTGTTACTCCTTTAAACATGGATACATATGCACAGTATAGGCGCAACAACACCTTCTTGAAATTCCAGTCTCCAACCAGGGACACCTCTTACCCCTTCTTTACCTCCCTTGAGGGGCCTTTTCCACTGCACCTCCCTTTCTCCTCTCATCTTTTTCCCCAATCTTTCCGCTCCTTCCTTCTACTTGTATCCCTCACCTACATTTCATGTCCCTCCTCTGCCGCCATACTCTCCACATATGGTTTCAGTGGTGGCCAGTCCATTAGGGGCACACGGGCGCCACACCCCCTATCTTTATACAGGGAGCCATTCCAATGGGGGGGGGGGGCTCCAATAGGCTTCAAAAGAATTGTGGGATGATAGCGAGCTCCCCATTTTCAAACTAAATCTCACCCCCCGCCAATCAGGAAGTGGGTCATTAGGATGACCAGTTACCCGATTGGCTAAAACGTCAGGCGATCCTATTGGACGCCTAGCGCCTAGGAGGAAGAGAGAGGACGACGCACGGCAGAAGCCACACTGGAGCCGCTGGTAGAGGGTAGTGCCATGCTGCCGGCTGCGCGGGGGGTGCTCACATTGGTTTGTTGATTGCCGCTTTATTTTTTTCAAAATTACAACACAAACAACAAAAATCATAACATACAAAAATACATTCTACCACTATCAACCCCATCAAATATACATAAGGAAAGGTGAGGGAAAGGAGAAAGAAAAAAAAAAAAATCCACACCATATTTTCTGACCCATATGTATATATACTTGTATATCTTTCTTTGCGCATCTTCCAGATTATTCCTTTAACTATAACTTCTAAAAACCCCTTGTCGCATCAAAACTTAATATTTACCTAATTTACTTAATAATTTTCCCAACTTGGTTCTAATGGTGCTACAACTTCTATCACTTCATTGCATCTATTTAAACTACCATATAAAAGGATAGACACACACACCTTTAATTTTTTTCCCTACGAGAATCTACCTCATTTATGGATAATCTTTATTTCTTCAACTTATTCACCCAATTACCTGGATTCGATGCGAACCACAAGGACCAAATTGTTTGGAACTTTTTGGGGCTTCTCCAATGTCTATCTGCCAATTTCTCCCGTTTAAGGTTACGGTAAGAGTAATCGCTTCGAACCTTCGTGTTGTTGCTGGTGGGGAGTTTGATATCCATTTTTGTAATATTAATTTATGGGCCATGTACATTGACCTTTTCTACAACACATGCATTTTTGTTGGGACAGTGTCTCCCGGCATAATTCCTAACAATGCTATTTTTTGATTTGGCTGTACCTGTGTAGAGCATAATGTGTTCAGGGTATCAAATATACTCTCCCAATAACAAAATAATTTGGGACATTGCCAAAACGTATGTATAAGTGTGCCCGAGTCATTAGTACAACTTAGGCAATTTGATGTAGCTGCTTTGCCCCAAGAATATAACTTTAAAGGGGTAGAATGGGATCTGTGGATAATAAATAATTGAGTCAGACATTGTGAAGAGGATAAGGATACTCTAAATAAGTTCTTCAAAGCTTGTTCCCACTCCTCCTCACGAAGAGTCTCCAATAAGCCCCTGTTTGCAGTGTCTTATAGTTACTGCCATTGCTAAGATTAATGATGGACTATATTTAAATTTAAAAGTTTTGGCCTGACTCTGCAGGGCATGTCGTAACTTTAAAAATATTCAAAGAATAATTTATTGGGCAACTGATATTTCTTTGCTAGTTTATCAAATGGTTGTAAAACCTCATTATCAAAAAGTTAATGTAGTAACACTATGCCAGCTCTTTTCCATGAGTCAAAATTTTTCAGTTTTACTATCTCTGGTAGTTGTAGATCTTCCCATATAGGCATATACTGAGCATTTCCCTCAAGTAAAAGTTTCCCGTTGAACAGAATTCCATATTTTATGGATCAATTGGAATTTAGGGAAACATTGCTTATTATACAAATGGTGAGCTCCTATTAGCTGTACAAGTGGTTCCATTGAAAGTTGGGAAAATATAATTTGTTGTATAGGATCTTCTTGATTTAGAATGTTCCAACCATATAGTTGTTGTAATTGTGATGCCAAATAATACGGTCTGGCATTAGGAATAGCCAGACCTTCTTTATCCTTGGATAGCTGCAGTGTTCCCAATCTAATCCGAGCGGGTTTATATTTCCAGATCAGATCTCTAAAAAGGTATCTACTTGTTTAAAAAATTTCTGAGGCAACTATATAGGACAATAATGTAGAAAATATAGTAATTGTGGCATACAAGCCATCTTTATGAAGTTAACTACCAATTACTGTTAATGGTAACCTACACCGTATTTTCCCTACTTGCTTAAAACGTTTAAGTCAGGGTTTCTCAACCAGGGTTCCTCCACAGGTTGCTAGGGGTTCCTTGAGCAATGGTCAATTTCTGCCTCTCAGATAAATTCCCAATGACACCATTGATCTTTTTAGCTATCTGTAAGGTGCATTCTTCCCATTGACCATCACACTAATGTATCATGAGTTGTAGACTTTTAATTTTTAGCATGGTTTCCCGCGAGATCAGACAACCATTTCAAGGGTTCCTCTGTGTTAAAAAGGTTGAGAAAGGCTGGTTTATGTAAGAAGGTTAAATTCTTTCCTGCATATGTCTTCACTTGTGGTGTGATTTGAACACCTAGATATTTAAATGTAGATACTACAGTTATTTGGGAATATAATGTAGGCAAATTGTTCCGCAATGGTTCTACAGGTAAAAACTGACTTGTCCCAATTTATTTTAAATCCTGAAAAAGAACCGTATTTGTTGATTAAAGACATTACTGCTTCTAGGGAAGATGTGTCTCCCAAAAATAGAAGTGTGTCCTCTGCGTACAAAGCAATCTTATTCTCGGTCAGAGATCTACAAAACCCAATAATATTTGATGATTGCGTATGGCAGCAGCCAAAGGTTCTAGAACTAGAGCAAAAAGTAAAGGTGATAATGGACATCCCTGTCTTGTACCTTTTAAAGAGAAAGGGGCTGATACATGTACTCGAGCCCGTGCTACCGGGTCAGTGTAGAGAAGTTGTATCCATTTTATAAATTGGGGTCCAAATCCAAACTTCTTTAAATCGTTCCATAGAAAGTCCTTCTGTATACTATCAAAGACTTTTGCTGCATCAAGCGACAATATAGCCCTATTTCCTACATTTTCAGACGGGACCTGCAAATTTAAAAACAACCGTCTTATATTCACTGTATTACATCTATCTGGAAGGAAACCAACCTGATCTGAGTGCACTATCTTAGCTATAACTTTTGCTAGTCTATTAGCTAGCACTTTTGCCAATAGCTTCACATCTGATGTAAGCAAAGATATTGGGCGATATGATACTGGATTTTCAGGGTTCCTATCAGGTTTTAATAAAACTATAATAGATCGCTTCATTCATAGAGGGAGGAAGATGGCCACATTCCAAAGCTGTATTAAATACCTCCAAAAATTCTGGCAGTAATTTAGCACCAAAGACTTTGTAGACCTCACTTGGTAACCCATCTACACCTGAGGCTTTATTATTGGGCATATTAGCAGAAGCAGCCTGTAGTTCCTCTAAGGTCAAAGGCCTATCCAACGCTCTCTTTATCGGCTACAGGCATCTCTTTTAGTGTGATAAATTTAAGGAAATATTTTAATTCAGCACTTCTATAAGATACTTTACTACCATACAAGTTCATACACCAAGCACACGGATTGCGCCCCTACCACCCAGTAATGAAGAGGATCTTTCACCAGCCCATCAAACCACCTGTCACAACCCATCAAAGTACATGTCAGAGCCCATCAGAGTACCCAAGTACCTGTCACCAGCCCAACAGAGTACCCGAGTACCTGTCACCAGCCCATCAGAGTACCCGAGTACCTGTCACCAGCCCATCAGAGTACCCGAGTACCTGTCACCAGCCCATCAGAGTACCCGAGTACCTGTCACCAGCCCATCAGAGTACTCGAGTATCTGTCACCAGCCCATCAGAGTACCCGAGTACGTATCTGCAGCCCATCAGATTACCCGAGTACCTATCTGCAGCCCATGCCTCATAAAATATACCTTGTGGTGTTTGCTTTCCAAAATGGGTCATATTGTCGTAATTCCATTGTCCTGGTGCTCCAGGACCTTCAAAAGTGTGATAGGTAGGAAGGAATGAAATTAGATGTGTAGTTTATGCTCCTAGAATGCCTGAAGGTACTACTTTAATGTTGGACCTCTCTATGTGGCCAGGCTGTGTAAAAATCTCACGCATGTGGTATCGCCATACTCTATATATGTTGGAGTGTTTGCTTTCCAAAATGGGGTAATTTTGTTGGTAATTCCACTGTCCTGGTGCTCCAGGGCCTTCAAAAGTGTGATAGGTCATTAGAAAATGATATGTGTAATTTTTGTTTCTAGAACGCCTGACTGTGCTCCCTGCATGTTGGACCTCTGTATGTGGCCAGGCTGTGCAAAAGTCTCACACATGTGGTATCGCCATACTCAGGACGAGTAGCAGAATGTATTTTGAGGGGTAATTTTTGCCATGTACATGATATGTGTTAGAAATATCTTATAAATTGACCACTTTGTGTAAAAATAAAAGAGTTTTCATTTTCTTTCCACGTGTTTCAAAGACTTGTGGGGAAAAAAATTAACTATTCAAGAGACTCATAATGCCCCATAGAATATACATTGGGGTGTTTGCTTTCCAAAATGGGGTCATTTTATGGGCAAAAAAAAAAAAAAAAAAATTCTTAATTTTTCCATGAATTGTGGAAAAAAAATACAACTTCAAAAAACTCGCCATGTCTCATGCTAACTACCTTGGAAGGTCTACTTTTCAAAAATGGGTAATTTGGGGGCTATTTGTACTTTCCTGACATTTCAGGGCCTCAAGAAATGAAATCGGCTGTCAGTACATCAGGTGTGATCAATTTTCAATGATTGGCACCATAGCTTGTAGACTCTATAGCCTTCTCACAGACCAAATAATATACACTTGTTTGAGTTATTTTTACCAAAGATATGTAGCAGTATAAATTTTGGGCCAAATTTATGAACAAACATTACTTAGTTGCAAGATTTTATTACAGGAACTAAAAAACAAAAAAAGTCTTTCAAAATTTTCACTCTTTTTTCACTTATGTCGCAAAAAAATAAAGAGGCGATTAAATGTCACCAAAAGAAAGCTCTATTTGTGTGAAAAAAAAAATGATGAAAAAATGTTGTTTGGGTACAGTGTTGCATGACTGAGTAATTGGCATTAAAAGTATGAGAGCACTGAAAACTGAATACTGGCCTGGGCAGGAAGAGGGTATAAATGTCCTGTATTGAAGTGGTTAACACAATTGTCAGAGTAAATTATGTGGCAGCAACTCTAACCTTAGAATTGGCAAAATGTATGATCTAGGTTTCTATGACCAAGGGATGATTTGTGGTTCCATTGTTACAGATGTATGTTTACCTCCTGGATTTTCATAGATTTCCTCCTTCATAGCAAATTAACACCACAACACTGTGCGCACGTCGTGATAAACAACCCATTCAAAACAAATCGGCTGTAGCTCATCACAATGAATAGAAATATGGGGCAGGCTACATTTTCCTGCAACACAATGCACAGGACACTGTGCGTTGCAATGTATAAGCATTTTTAATGTGGTTGCCATTCAAAATGAATGGGGCACAACAGCGCCCTTTACCACAAGCTGTAAAAATGTCAATAATTCCTATATCTACAGCTTACAGTATACAGTGAGGGAAAAAATTGTTTGATCCCCTGCTGATTTTGTACATTTCCCCACTGACAAAGAAATCAGTCTATAATTTTAATGGTAGGTTTATTTTAACAGTGAGAGACTGAATAACAAACAAAAATATCCAGAAAAAACACATTTCAAAAAAAGTTCTAGATTTACATTTTTAACCGGTTCCCGGACATTTACTGCTGCAGTGTGGCACAGTAGTGCGAATCGCCGTCTATAAACGGCGGCTCGCGAGAGCGCGCCGCTGGTGGCACTCTCGTGCCCGCTGCACTCTACAGAGTTGTGGCTGCAGCTCGAGCGGATTCGATCTCCGCTGGCAAGCCGCGATTGCTTGACAGAGAAGAAAAACGGGGAACCGCCGATGTAAACACTACAGTTCCCCGCTCTGTCAGGCAGCATGTCCGATCTACTGATCCCTATACTCGGGATCAATTAGATCTCTGGTGCCCCTGACAGCGCAGCCCCCTCACAGTTCGAACACACCCAGGGATGGGCCCCCAGGTTAACCCCTGCACTGCCAATGACTTTTACATAGTCAGGTTGCAAAAAGGCACAAGTCCATCTATTTCAACCAGTAATCCGTGGATATTTAAATATCTGATCGCTGTATAAAATGTCATTGGTCCCAAAAAAAAAAGTGTCAAAAATGTCCGACACGTCCGCCCCAATATCAAAGTCCAGATATAAATCGCAGATCACCACCATTACTAGAAAAAAAAAAATGTAAAAAAAACTCCAGAAATGAATTCTCATGGTTTGTAAACTCTGCAACTTTTGCGCAAACCAATCAATATATGCCGATTGCATATATTTTTTTTTACCAAAAATATGAGGAAGAATATAAATTGGCCAAAACCGATGAATAAATTTGTTTAATATATTTTTTGGATATGTATTTTAGCACAACGAAATATTGTTTTTTTTTTTTTTAAATTGTCGTTCTTTTTTTGTAGCGGTGATCAGAAATGATGCAGAGGGGATCAAATACCACCAAAAGAAATCTCTATTTGTGGGAAAAAAAGGATGCAAATTTTTGTTTAGGTACAACCTCACACGACCACGCAACTATCAGTTAAAGCAACGCAGTGCCGAATCGCAAAAAGTGAAGTGCTCTGGTCCTAACATGGGAAATCTTTTCTGGGGCTGAAGTATTAATAAGTGAAATAAGTATTTGATTCCCCTATCAAATCACCAAAATGTCTGGCTCCCAGGTGGCTTCTATACAGGTAACAAGCTGAGCTTAGGAGTACTCTCTTAAAGGGAGTGCTCCTAATCTTAGCTTATTTCCTGTATAAAAGACACCTGTCCGCAGAAGCAATCAATCAGATTCCAATTTCTCCACCATGGCCAAGACTGAAGAGCTGTCCAAGGAGGTCAAGATGGTAGACCTACACAAGGCTGGAATGGGCTTCAAGATCATTGCCAAGCAGCTTGGTGAGAGGGTGACAATAGTTGGTGCGATTATTTGCAAATGGAAGAAATACAAAATAACTGTCAATCTCCCTCAGTCTGGGGGGGGGGGCTCCATGCAAGATCCCACCTTGTGGAGTTTTAATGAGAACAGTGAGAAATCAGCCCAGAACTACACAGGAGAATCTTATCAATGATCTCAAGGCAGCTGGGATCATAGTCACCAAGAAAACAATTGGCAACACACTATGCTGTGATGGACTGGAATCCTGCAGCGCCCACAAGGTCCCCCTGCTCAAGAAAGCACATGTACAGGCCTGTCTGAAGTTTGCTAATGAACATTTGAATGATTCAGAGAACAGGGTGAAAGTGTTGTTGTCAGATGAGACAAGAAGCAAACTCAACTCGCCGTGTTTGGAGGAAAAGGAATGCTGCCTATTAATCCCAAGAACACCATCCCCATCGTCAAACATGGAGGTAGAAACATTATGCTTTGGGGGCGTTTTTCTGCTAAGGAGACAGGGCAACTTGACCGCGATGGAACCTCCTTCCCTCAGCCAGGGTATTGAAAATGGGTCGTGGATGGGTATTCCAGCATGACAATGACCCAAAACACATGGCCAAGGCAACAAAGGAGTGGCTCAAGAAGAAGCACATTAAGTTCGTGGAGTGGCCTAGTCCAGTCTCCAGACCTTAATCCCATAGAAAATATGTGGAGGGAGCTGAAAGTTGGAGTTACCAAACATCAGCCACAAAACCTTAATGACTTGGAGAGGATCTGCAAAGAGGAGTGGGACAAAATCCCTCCTGAGATGTGTGCAAACTTGGTGGCCAACTACAAGAAACATCTGACCTCTGATTTCCAACAAGGGTTTTGCCACCAAGTACTAACCCATGTTTTGCAAAGGGTTCAAATACTTATTAAAATGCAAATCAATTTATAACTTTTTTGAAATGCATTTTTCTGAATATTTTTGTTATTCTGTCTCTCGCTGTTAAAATAAATCTGCCATTAAAATTATAGACTGATCATTTATCAGTGGGCAAATGTACAAAATCAGCAGGTGAATCAAATACTTTTTTCCCCTCACTGTATTAGTGTGATGGTCAGAGGGAAGAATGCTCCTTGCATTTGTGATCATTGGGAAGAATCCCCCATACAAAAATCGATCACTGGTGTTCTTGGGAATTTATTGAAGTAGATGTTGCTCATTACTCAAGGTACCCCCCAGCAACCTCTGGAGGAACTCAGACCGCTGCTCTAAATGATTAATTTTTGTGCAAAATTAAACAAAATATTCACATGAGCCAGAAGGGCAGTAACATGTCATTCTGCATGAATTACAGCAAGCAGGATAGAGACACAATATGTTAAAGTTTGTGTTAGTGATCTAAAGAATAAAAAGAATTACTTTTCTGAAACATCATACTAATGTGTTAAAAGGGAAAAGTGTACTTACAAAGCTAGTCTACTCAAAACATACTGAACGTGCTCACATTCATCCGGGAAAGACACGCTGGCAGACGTGAAGCAGCAGAGTGCAGTCTGTAGTACTTGCAGCTGAGGCAATGGGACGTGCCACCGAGCAGTGTAATCTTCAACAATCTGAAAGAGACATAGAAGTACCGGCTGTCAATCATGAAGAAACACAGTGTGATATGTACATTATAAAGCTGCACGATTAAGCGTTAAAGTATCGCGATCTTGATTCCCCCCTCCCCCGCACGATCTTAATTCAGCATTCACAATACTTTCAGGCTCCGTTATTTCATCTACCAATGAATCCTTCAGCTGTCAGAGCAGTTCTCCAGCTCACAGCTGTCAAAAAAAGCAGCCAGCAGCGGAAAGCAGAACTTCAGTCATTTTTTTTCCTCTTCAATCCTCTGCCCTTGTTGTTTTAACTTTACAGAAAATACCTTATACAGCCCACTTCCTGTTTCTTGACTTGTAAAATGCCTCAGCGTTTGACATCATGCACAGCTCTGAGCCAGGAAGGGAGGGGGATGATTCATACGAGGGCCAATGAAAGCTGCAGGGCTGGAGGTGTGCCTCTGTATAAATCCAGGAAGTGAACAGGCAGCAGCTTCAGCTGCCCACAGTTAAAATGGATGCAGCCAGACTTAGTGGAGGGAGATTTCTGCAACATATTTAGCAAGTACAGACTCACGGTATATATAAAAAAAATATGTAAAGTGGTTGGAGGGAAGCTTCAGAATGTCAAAGATGTTTTTATTACAAATTAGGTGACCAGACTGCAGTTCCTCTTGAAAGAGACAGATAAAAAGAAACACTGTTCATCTTATCGGTTTATTTTTTTACAGATCAAAGGAATGAACTTTGGTCCGCAAATGAAGTCAGTTTAACCACTTGACCACAGGGCACTTAAACCCCCTTCCTAACCAGACCAATTTTCAGCTTTCAGTGCTCTCACATTTTGAATGACAATTACTCAGTCATACTACACTGTGCCCATATGACATTTTTGGCCTTTTTTTCCACACAAATAGAGCTTTCTTTTGGTGGTATTTAATCACCATTGGGGTGTTTATTTTTTGAGCAATAAATGGAAAAAGACCGGAAATTTTGTAAAAAAATTCATTT
Source organism: Glandirana rugosa (assembly GCA_018402905.1). Classification (NCBI taxonomy): domain Eukaryota; kingdom Metazoa; phylum Chordata; class Amphibia; order Anura; family Ranidae; genus Glandirana; species Glandirana rugosa. The sequence goes on from BLSH010240563.1 coordinate 1,055,099, forward strand.
TTCTTTGTTTCTGTTATAAAATTTTGCAAATCAGTAATTTTTCTTCATAAAATTTGGCCAAAATTTATACTGCCACCTATCTTTGGTAAAAATAACCCAAATACGTGGATATTATTTGGTCTTTGTGAAAGTTATAGAGTCTACAATCTATGGTGCCAATCACTGAAAATTGATCACACCTGATCTACTGATGGCCTATCATATTTCTTGAGGCCCTAACAAGAGAGAAAAGTACAAATACCCCCCAAATTACCCCTTTTTGGAAAGTAGACAGTACAATGTATTTAGTAAGAGGCATGGCACGTTTTTTGAAGTTGCATTTTTTTCCCACAATTCTTTGCAAAATTAGGATTTTTTTTTCCCACAAAATAGTAATAGTAATAGATTATGTCTCACACCCAGCATATGCATACCACAAATTACACCCCAAAACACATTCTACAACTCCTCCTGAGTATGGTAATACCACATGTGTGACACTTTTACACAGCCTGGCCACATACAGAGGCCTAACATGTAGGGAGCGCCATCAGGAGTTCTAAGGACATAAATTACACATCTAATTTCCTAACTACCTCTTGCACTTTTGAAGGTCCTGGGGCACCAGAGCAATGGAAACGCCCAAAAAATGACCCCATTTTGGAAAGCTAACACCCCAACGTATATATTTTATGAGGCATAATGAGTCTTTTGAATGGTTCATTTTTTCCATAAGTTTTTGGAAAATGTGGAAAGAAAATGAAAACGCATTTTTTTTTTTTTTTTTTTTTACACAAGGTTGTCCATTTATACAATATTCCTAACACACAGCATGTACCTAGCAAAAATTTCACCCCAAAATATATTCTGCTACTCGTCCCAAGTATGGCGATACCACATGTGACACTTTTACACAGCCTGGCCACATACAGAGGCCCAACATGCAGGGTGCACCATCAAGCGTTCTAGGGGCATACATTTCAAATCTAATTTGGCTACCTATTACATTATTGTGAGGCACTGTGGTGGCACTGATGGGCGCTGTAGTGGCACAGATGGGTACTGTAATGGCACAGATGGGTACTGTAATGGCACAGATGGGTACTGTAATGGCACAGATGGGTACTGCAGTGGCACGGATGTGTCATGGATGAGAACTGATGTGGTATGGATGAGCATGAATGAGGTATGGGTGAGCATGAATGAGGCATAAATGAGCATGAATGGGGTGGATAAGCCGTAGATGGGGATGACTGAGCATGCATGCATGGCGGAGCATAGATGCATGGATGAACACGGATGAGGCTGGATGGGTGAGCACGGCTGGATTGGTGAGCATTACTGGATTGGTGAGCATGGATGTGTGGGTGAGCACGGATGCGTGGGTGAGCACATGAGTGAGCACGGATGGGTGAGCATGGGCGGCAGATGAGTGAGCACGGATGCATGGGTGACGGATGGGCGAGCACGGATGCATAGGTGACAGATGAGTGAGCACGGATGCATGGATGACGGGTGGGCACAGATGGGTGAGCACGGATGCATGGGTGACGGATGGGTGGGCACGGATGCATGGGTACGGATGGGTGAGCACGGATGCATGGGTGACGGACGGGTGAGCACGGATGCATGGGTGACGGACGGGTGAGCACGGATGCATGGGTGACGGACGGGTGAGCACGGATGTGTGAGCATGGATGAGGCTGCATGGATGAGGGGTCCCTGCCTGGTACAAAGCGGTGCTGTGGGCACTTCAGACCCTACTCACAGCGCCGCTGCATCTGATCTCTCCCCGCTCTCCTCTCACACTGCACCGATCAGTGCGTAGAGGGGAGAGACAAGCCGGATATCTGCCGGCTTGTTTACATGTGATCAAATGACGGAGCGATCACGTCATTTGCAAGCGGCCATTTACCGTGATTCGCGATGTGCCTGGTCTCCCGGACCCGGCGGTCACGGATGCTCCCAGGGGCGTGCAATTCTGGGAGGACGTTATAGTACGCCCTCCCAGAATAATGGACCCACCTTGCGGCCATGTAATTACATTACACAGTCAGCAAGTGGTTAAGGCAACCTTGTCAAATAAAAAAACAATTCTTTATTTTTTTTTTTTTTTTATTAAAGCGGAAGTAAACCCTGATGGGGTTTACTTCCTCTATGTTACCCTGCAATGTAAAAGCATAATGGGCTAGTATGCATCGCATAGTAGAATATTATGTGCCACTTACCTGCATTGGAAGCCCGCGATGTCCTCGCTCCAGGCCGCGTCCATCTTCTGCCCCTCTTCCTTCCGGGGCCACGATCTCCAGCTCTGTGACTGGCCGGAGGCGCGTGGGAGCCACCAGGTCACAGCACGATCTCAGTGAAGGAACGGCACAGAGACCGTTTCTTCACTGCGCATGTGCCCGGTGACGTGGGCACATCACAGTACACTGCATATCTCTAAACTGTGCAGGTTTGGGAGCTATGCAGGGAAACTTGACAACCACTTTAAATTGTTCCTCTGTTTAATGCTTTATTAACTCCTTATTCTCCTTCTCCATTTAGTTATTTTCCTGCTGATTTTTTTTCTATTTACTTCTATTTTATAAACTATTAATCATTAAAACTTTTTTGGTTTGCTTTGTTAATTAATATTTTTACACCTTTAACATATATTTACACGTTTCACATTGAAAAAAAGTGCAACATTAAAAAAAAAAAAGAAATTTATTTAAAGCGGAGTTCCACCCTTTCCGAATGTTTATTAAAAGTCAGCAGCTACAAAAAGTGTAGCTGCTGACTTTTACTAAACAGACACTTACCTGTGTCCCAGTCCAGCAATGGAGCCGCAGGGAGCCTCGCTCCTCTCCCCCTCCCCTCCACGGTGCCGGCATTGCTACTGTGGGCACCCGGCCGCGGCTTCACGGCCGGGCGCACATTGCGCATGCGAGAGCGGCGCTGCGCTTTGTGACTAGTCCCGAAGTCTTCTAGGACCTGTCATGTGTCCCAGACGACTTCAGGAGGGAGGGAAAAGGCGACCGGAGCGGAAGTACCCGAAATAAATAAAAAAAAAAAAAAAAAAAAAAAAAATCGGGTATCCCCACCCATCCTCCCCAAAAGCTCAGTTTCAGCATCCAGAGCTGGGGAGGACGACTTAAAACGGAAGTTCCACTTTTGGGTGGAACTGCGCTTTAATTTGTCAAATAACCTTTCAATGCTTTGTAGCATTGCTGACAGCTGAAGTGTAAACAAAAAAGTTGCAGTACATAAAACGCAATGGTCATTTTTTTTATTTCTTTATGCATTACATTATTTTTTATTACATTTCTTTATATTTGATTAAAGCAAAGGAGTATTCTGTTTTATTTTATTGCCATCTTGTTTGAAAGCCTAACGTTCAGGGGTTGTAAATCTTTAAAATAAAAAAGTTCTTCAGAAACGTGATCTTTATTCTAAGCAAAAAAATAGTGATTCTCATTTTATCCAGAATCGTGCAGCTCTAGTACATTATGATCAGTATGTATCTTATAGACATAGAATTTGACTGACTAAAGACAAAACAGGCTGTTCCTTGACATGGGAAGTTGCACTTTGTAAAGGGAAAAGTTTTTCAGAGCTTAGTGGATGAAATTAATTCTGACTTCCATCATCCAAATCATATGCAAGCAAAAATGCACTTTTCATTTTCTTTGCACTTGATTGGGTATTCCTTTGCAAAGCGAAATTTCACCACTTTCACTAAGCTCTGGGGCCAATTCCCTTGGAAGTGAACACCCAATTTGCCTTTAATAAATGAACCCCATAGCATTTGATTTAGGCTGGGTACACGCTGAGGGACAGAGCTGCCCTTAGCAGGGGTCCGGTGTGCCACTGTTTCAGCACAAATTTTTGGCTGAATTCGGACCTGAAATGGACCAAAAGACGCAAAGGACTTCTGTACAAATTGCACCGGAGTCACTCCGGAGATATGTAAACCGGCTCCATAGAGAGCCGGTCACAATCTCCTACCATGCAAATTGGATGCAGAGAAACCCACATCCGATTCGCACTAGTGTGAACCCAGCCGTACTAAAAGATTTGAGAATGTTCACATGATAAACTGGGCGAAGATTGATTTCAATTATCCAATCATTTGCAGATGAAAGATGTAAACAAGGAGTTTATTTTCACATGATTGAATAACAATCTTCACACAATGTATTTTACGAACATCCTCAAATCTTTTAGTAAATCAGTCTCAATTTCTTAACATCGACACACTTCACAAGCCCCGGGCATACAGTATAGGAAAAGAGAGCACAGTGCACATGCATTGTGAAGATCCTCCTTAACCACACTAATACAGGGCACTATCACCACCTTCCTGCCCATGCAAATTTTCAGCTTTCAGTGACGTCACATTGACAATTGCGCGGTCATGCAACATTGTACCCATATGAAATTTTGTATCATTTTTTTCACACAAATAGAGCTTTCTTTTGGTGGTATTTAATCACCGCTGGGTTTATTTTTTGCGCTATAAATGAAAAAAGATCCACAATTTTGAAGAGAATGCTTTTCATAATTTGTTATAAAATTTTGCAAAGTATTTGTTCTTTAAATTTTGACCAAAATTATACTGCTACATTTCTTTGGTAAAAATAACCCAAATCAGTGTAGATTATTTAGTCTGAGTTCTATAAGCTATGGTACCAATCACTGAAAATTGATCACTATCTGATTTCATTAGGCCCTAACATGCAAAGACTGTACAAATAATTGACTCGGATTTAACCACTTCAGCCCCGGAAGAATTTAACACTTTAGGACCAGAGCACTTTTTGCGATTCGGCGCTGCGTCGCTTTAACTGACAATTGCGCGGTCGTGCGACATTGTACCCAAACAAAATTTGCGTCCTTTTTTTCCCACATGGTTTCTTTACATCGTCATATTAAAACCAGTTTTAAATTTCTTGTTTATGAAACGTTTTAAAATATTGTTTAATACTTTTCGTAAGAGAAGTTTTAACACCTAGAAAAAAGTAAATATCGCGTTTTTTATTTGGGTCGCCACTAATTTAT
>BLSH010240563.1:1062220-1075063 GCA_018402905.1 Glandirana rugosa
GCGTTTTTCGTAAATAACTAACCAAACGCGTTTTCAATAGTGCAGATGTTTGATACTCTTAACTTAATACCGTAAAAATAAATAAAAAAATGACCGTTACCACCGCTAGACGCTAAAAATAGCCCTGACGTTATAACGTCGTCTGTCTAGCCTGTGAAAAGTGTGAAAAAACCCTGGTAACTGTAAATATGTCGTTAGTCTAGATTTTTATCCGTGACTAATGAAATATTTACAGTGACCGTCCCTTCCCCAATTGTGATTCCCCCTTTAATTCCCCAATTTACATAAGGGAGTGACACAAGATTGACACACCCCCGACCCGACCGTCCCCGTACTGTCTAGATTGACTAGGCCTATCATTGGGATCAGTTAGATCTGTCATGCCCCTGCCAGCCCAGCCCCCACACAGTTAGAACACAGTGAGGGAATACATTTAACCCCTTAATTTCCCCCTTAGTGTTAACCCCTTCCCTGCCAGTGACATTTATAAAGTAATCAGTGCCTATTTTTAGATCTGATTGCTGTATAAATGTCAATGGTCCCAAAAAAGTGTGAAAAGTGTCCGATCTGTCTGCTGCAATATTGCAGTCCCGATAAAAATCGCAGATCGCCACCATTGCCAGTAAAAAAATAAATAAAAATGCCATAATTCAATTCTCATAGTTTGTAGACGTGATAACTTTTGCGCAAACCAATCAATAAATGCTTTTTGCGATTTTATAAACCAAAAATATGTAGAAGAATACATTTTGGCCTAAACTGATGAATACATTTTTTATATATATTTTTTTTGGATATGTATTATAGCAAAAAGTAAAAAATATAGTTTTTGTTTGTTTATAGCGCAAAAAGTAAAAACCGCAGCGGTGATCAAATACCACCAAAAGAAAGTTGTATTTGAGGGAAAAAAAGGATGTCAATTTTGTTTGGGTACAACGTCATACAACCGTGCACTTGTCAGTTAAAGCGACGCAGTGCCGTATCGCAAAAAGTGCTCTGGTCAGAAAGGGGTAAATACTTCCAGGGCTGAAGTGGTTAAAGTTGTGATAATATGCTGTGAGCTGGGTCAGCTTAGCTGCTAATCTCAAGAGACATTTACTTTTTTTTAATTCCAGTTTACATTGTTATTACATAAGAGACTTTCAAGATACACTGGCTTATTTCATGGATGAAAGTGTCAAAATTTTGACCTCCATAAATCAATTTTGTCAATTGACAAAAAGGGAGCTCTGATTTATTGCTAAGGCCAACATTCCTCTTTTCACATCCCCTTTAATTAAGTCTGACATTATTCTTAGCAATTTTAAATGTGTGAATATGAGGCGCTGAATTCAGAGTTGGATAATTTTCTCAGTGTGAAGAAAAATGCATATTGCCAAGTCTGCTGACTTTCGTTCAGCAGCTCCCTGAAATAAAAGGGCCTCAAAGACACCTAGGGGTTTATTTACTATAGCACCTAGTAGGCAAATGGGCTCACTCCAGTGCATTAGCGACTACTTTTAGCTGGAGAAAGGATTTATTAAAGCACTTAATCAACAAATAGTCACAATTGCAAATTTACTAATGGTCACAAAACTTAGCGACCAACTAAATGAGTTCCCCTACTAGAACCAGGTGCACAGCAGAGGAAATCTTATTTAAAACATGATCGCAAGCAATTTATACTTCCTATTCATTTGTTGAACATTTTAAAGTGTAACTGCTTAAAAAGCATTCTAAATTCGTCTGTATAAAGTGATATCTTTCAAAAAATCCAAACAGGCATTAACTTCACCTAGTTCAATCATCTCAGTAGTGACACAATTGAGCATGCCCAGACCAGAGAAACTACAGCTTGCCTTACATTTCTTTTGTAATTGTATTTAGCTGTGTTTTTGGCTTCTTATTCAATATTTATCTTTTCTCATTATTTACATAATGCCAGTACTGTGTTTTAGTTTTTTTTTCTTTTGAGCATACATTTTCTGCAGTATATATACTTATGTATGTACTGCCATGTGCATAAGGGTTCTTTCACACGAACGGAGCCCGTTTTGATGGGCTCCGTTGATCCCCGCTGAGCCGGCGGATGACAGGACCGTCTCTGCACTCCGTGCAGAAACGGACCTGTCAGAGCTCCACTCTCCTCTATGGGGGATAGGATGAACATGGACCGTCTGTCCGTGTTCATCCGATCCGCCAAACGGATAGAAAATAGGGTTTTCATCTGTCTGTGTTTAGCGGATCGGAGTGGATTGGATGTCAGCAGACATGTCACCATTGACATATGTCGCTCCATAGAGGACAATGGAGCGTCCGTTCAGGTCCACCTGAAAAACTGACAGGCAGACCTGAATGGTCCTTGCGCGTGAAAGGACCCTTAGGGCCGGCTCACACTGGAGCGGCGCGATGCGGCGCTCGAAGCGATCTCAAAGCGGCTTGCTAGGAGACTTCTATCATAGAAGTCAATGCAAGCCGCCTGAGATCGCCCTGAAAATAGTGCAGGGACCATTTTTCTAAGGCGGAGCGAAGCGTTTCGCTCCTATAGAACGGTCCCATTTGCACAGCATGTCGCCTGACAATTCGCCTAGATGTGAACGGGCCGCGGAGTCGCGACACTCCAGTGTGAACCGGCCCTAAGGCCTCATGCACACAGGATGTTTTTTGACTGTTTTACAGCAATTGCTTTTAGCTGCAGACGTTTTTTTCTACAGTCAATAAACCCTCCATCATGTTATCCTAGGTGTTCATGCACACACAGGCTGTTATCAGCTGTTTTTAGCAGTGACGTTTTTGAGCTGTAAAAAACCCCCAAGACCAGAGGGTTCCGAGTGATGTTTTCCAGCTGTAAAAACGCTCAAACGCTCAAAAACGGCCAAAAACGTTGATCCACAACGTTTTTGGATGTTTTGGATCAATTGAGGAAAAAAACCCCCAAAAAACGCTGGCCCTTTAAAAACGCGAAAAAACGGCGGTAATATAACGCTGGTAAAAGCTGAAAAAATCCCTGATAGGCTACTGACATTTTTGGACATTTTTTTCAAGTCCTTTACTTACCTGCAATTCCTTTGTCTTTAATGGATCCTATTACCTCCAGGTGCAGGGGATTGCGATGGGGACATCTCGTATGCTAACCTGTACCTGGGGGGGGGATGGGAAAGACAATTGTTTTCCGATGACGCCTCGTCAGTATAAGTCAGTGACAGGTACTCTTTATGGAGGGATCGGAAGTCTACAAGACCCCAAATCCCTCCTTTGCACTTAAAAGCATTCAAAACGCCAAGTTTGGCTGTTTTGAATGTGGTCATTTTTATTTTTAATTTGGCCCCTTCCGCGAACTGAAAGGGATGTCATGACATGGCTTCCGGGTTACTATATCCAAGAGCCGGTCAAAGGCAATTCCGGCTTCGTCCAGGTCTCCAACCAGCCGGCTGGTTGCTCGGGCCTCCCGGTGGGACGGCAGAGCCTGGGAGAGTCGCAGAGGGAGGCGGGGCGTCCCCTCTCGCTGCTTGTGAGAACATTCGAGCGGCTGCTTAGCCGCATCGATTGTCATTACAAGTAAGCAGACCGTTGGCTGAAAAAAAGATGGTACAGGGGTGATGCGTGCAGCTGCATGCATCACCCCAGTTTACTCCTTCAATCTGAAGGCCGCATATTTGCGTTATGTCAGTGTGAAGGGGTTATTTTAAATAAAAATGTGTTGCGCTATCAAGATAAAGTGCTAGTGCATCAATAATTTAAAAAATGTGAATCAAATAAATACAGGGCTTAACCATTTCAATACCGCCACTTTCCCCCCTTTCTGGCCAGACCAATTTTCAGCGCTGTTTGAATGACAAATGCGCAGTCATGCAACACTGTACTCAAACTAAATTTTTTATCATTTTTTTTCCACACAAATAGAGATTTCTTTTAGTGGTATTTAATCACCACTGGGGGTTTTATTTTTTGCACTACAAATAAGAGATCAAACATTTTGAAAAAAAAAAAAAAAAGTTTTTCTTGGTTTCTGTTACAAAACTTTGTAAATAAGTAAGTTTTCTCTTTCACTGATGGGCACTGGTGAGGTGGCACTTCTATGCAGCACTGATAGGTCGCACCAATAGCTGGCACTGTTTGGCAGCACTGTTGAGGCACTAGCAGGGATCACTGATGGGCACAAAGTGCCATCCCTAATGGGCAGTGATTGCCCTCCCTGGTGGGCGCTAGTGGGCTTACCTGGTGGTCATCCTTGCTGACATGGGTGGGCATCCCTGGTGGCCATGGGTCCTGGTGTAGCATCCTCGGGGGGGGGGAGAGAAATCAGCTCTCCTCAACTCACGTCTGCAAGTAGGGACTGTGATATTGCAGCGACATGTTGAACATTTTTGACACTTTTTTGGGACCAATGACATTTATACAACGATCAGAAACTTAAATATCCACTGATTACTGTATAAATGTCATTGGCAGTAAAGGGGTTAACCTGCAGGGGTGATCTAGGGGTTAACTGTGTTCCCTAGTCGTGCTCTAACTGTGAGGTGGCTGGGCTGGCAGGGGCACCAGAGATCTAACTGATGCCAGTGACAGGGATCAGTAGATCTCTGACATTCCGCCTGACAGAACGGGAAACCAATGCGTTTACATCAGCGGTTTCCCGTTCTGGCTCTGTCACAGGGCATCACGAGTCACCGGCGGACATCGAATCCGCCCGACCTGCGGTCCCGCTCAAAGTGACAACTATAAGCGGCGATTCGCGGGACAGAGTCGTGCTGTCGCCGCTTATAGTCGTACGGCGGTCGGCAATTGGTTAAGGATGGTGATCATATGAAGTCATTTAATACCACATAGTTGTCTGGCTCCTTCTTAAAATATAACTAAAAGCAAAACTTTTTTTTCTTTTGGAAAGAGTGGAGAGGGATTCGATCCCCTGTAAATTTGTATTACGGTTTGTGTCCCCGTTAAGGAGATTCACCCTCGCCATCGGTCATGTTTACCATTATCATTGAAAGTGAAAGCAAAAGTAAAAAGAAAACCCCTAATTTTGGTATGTCCCCAGAAAAGTAGTAGAGGGGAAATCTTCCAATGAGGACACCAGTTCTGGTGAGCTGGGGGTCCCCAAGAAATTCCTTTAATTTGCAGGGATTTCCTCTCACTTCCTGTTTGGCTATGGGACAGGAAGTAAAGGGAAACATCTGCAATGGGACACAGATGGAAAAAAAGAAAAAATCTGACAGGGGTTATAACCCTCCCTTGCTCTATCCAAAATGGAGAGAAAAAAAAATTGCAATTGGCGTATATTGATTGTTTTGCACAAAAGTTGCATCGTTTACGAATGATGAGAATTCATTTATGGGGGTTTTTTATTTTTTAAACTTTTTACTAGTAATGGCGGCGATCTGCAATTTTTATCAGGACTGTGATATTGGGGCGGACATGTCGGATACTTTTGACACTTTTTTGGGACCATTGGCATTTATACAGCGATCAGTGCTATGAAAATGCACTGATTACTGTGTAAATGTCACTGGCAGGGAAGGGGTTAACACTATGGGGTGCTCTAAGGGTTAACTGTTCCCTGGGATGTGTAACTGTGTGGGGGCTGAGCTGACTGGGGGAGGAGAGTGATCATGGCTCCCATAAACAGGGAGCCTACGATCACATCCCTTCCCCACTGACAGAACGAAAATGCGTATGTTTACATACATGGATCCCGTTCTGTCACTGCGGGGGAGCGATCGTGGTTAGCCACTGCCTGGCTCTCCCGATACAAAGTGAGCATGCACGGCCAAAATGCTCGATCTAGCAGCTGCCGTCAGGTGACGGCGATTTGCGATATTGAGCCAGACTGATGCCGTCAGAGGACGGCAGGCAGTCATTAAGGGGTTAAAAGGTTAATTTTCCACATCTGTGGATTTTTAAATTGCAATTAGTGTCTGTGTATAAATAGTCAATGAGTTTGTTAGCTCTCATGTGGATGCACTAAGTAGGCTAGACACTGAGTAACGAGAAGCAGAGAAGAACTGTCAAAGACCTGCGTAACAAGGTCTTCACTATGCCAGTCAGGACTGTTCAATCACCTAAGTAGTGGAAAATTCAGGAATCTCTTAAAACTAAGAAAGATTGCAGCCACAACTGCCAGAAAAATTGTTCAAGATACAAAGAAAACCCCACAGCCTCAGGAGAAATAGAAACATTTCTGGAAAAAGACGGCGTGGTTGTTTCAACGAACACAATACAATGATACTTGAACAAAAATGAGCTGCATGGTCGAGTTGCCAGAAAGAAGCCTTTATTGTGTGTCAATGCCACAAAAAAGAGCCCAGTTACGATATGCCCAACAACATATTGACACACCTCACAGCGTCTGGCACACTGAAAGCTGGAGTGACGAGACCAAAATAGAGGTTAATGGCCACAACCATAATGATGAACCATGTGATTTAAAAAAAAAAAATCATTGATTTTTATCCACCCTGGTTTAAATCAACTCAAATCATTATTTTTAAAGAGCAACGGTCATCTCTGTCCCACAGCCGCTCCTCCTCTGACCCTCTGTTGACTCATCGACAGCTCCATTCACTTTAATGGGACTGCTGGAAATGCTGCAGTGAGACAAGGGGAGGGCTGTGGCGGCAGCAGGTGATTAAATGCCCACTAACAGGCGCTGCCATGATGGATCTGAAATGACAGGTGCTCTTTAAAAACGTAAGGACTTATTCTTGCTGGTAGTTAGAATATTTAATATTTGCAAACAAAATGAAGGTTTCCTATTTAGAATAATAAGCTGTCAGGTTAGTAAAACAGCGATATCAGATCCGATTCAATCATACAGTTTGTAGTGTACATAGATTTGCAAAACAATGGGATAAAGGAATATTCCTGAACTTTGTCATATCTCATGGTTACTGTGAAATTGTGTGAATGCATCAATGCAGTGCATGTTATCTCAGCTTGCAGAGCTTGGATTCATTGAATGAGTTTACCAAAAATGTAAATATTGTAGAATATACAGCCTCATGCTACATAACTAAGCTCCATTTCATGCTGAATAAACTAAATTATTAAAGTATCTTAAAAAGAAAACACTATCTTTAGATAGATTTTTACTCCAAAAGTATTTTTATTAAAATAAATTTGATTAAAAAAAAAAAAAAAAAAAATCTGTTTTTTTTTTTTTTAATTTTCTTTTTAAAAATCATTGATTTTTATCCATCCTGGATTCTTATGAAAATTGATGGCAAGATGAACGCAGCATGTTATCAGGAAATACTGGCAGACAATTTGTATTCTTCTGCAGGAAAGCTGCGCATGGGATGTTCTTTGACTTTGCGGGAAAACAATGACCCTAAGCACAAGGCCAGGTTGACCTTCCAGTGGTTACAGCAGAATAAAGTGAAGGTTCTGGAGTGGCCATCAACAGTCTCCTGACTTTAACCACTTCACCCCCAGAAGGATGTCCCACTGTAGGACCAGTGCACTTTTTGCGATTCAGAACTGCGTCACTTTAACTGACAATTGCGTGGTCGTGGGACGTTGTACCCAAATTAAATTTACGTCCTTTTTTTCCCCACAAATAGAGCTTTCTTTTGGTGGTATTTGGTCACCGTTGCGTCATTTCTGATCGCCTATAAACAAAGAAAGAGCGACAATTTTGCAAAAAAAAAATGTATTTCTTACTTTTAAAATCCAAAAAAAAGATAATAAATAAAAAATGTATTCATCGGTTTTGGCAGATTTATATTCACTGAACTGATTACTGTGTAAATGCCATTGGCAATGAAGGGGTTAACCTGCAGGGGGCAGGGAAGGGGTTAACTGTGTTCCCTAGGCGTTTTCTAACTGTGAGGGGGCTGGGCTACCAGGGGCAGAAGAGATCTAACTGATCCCAGTGACAGGGATCAGTAGATCTCTCATCTCCCAACTGACAGAACGGGGAACCGTAGTTCCCCGTTCTTTCACTCTGGCAGCTCATTGCGGCTCGCTGGCGGACATCGGGTTCGCCCGAGCCGCGAGCACACTCCTCCAGGGGGTGCCAGGCACGAGATCCTGCGCCCTAGCTGCGCATCCGCGAATTGCCGTTTATTTACAGAGATTCACGGGCCAGCGCCACACTGCCGCAGTAAATATACTGCACGCGGTGTGGAACCGGTTAATATCATTGAGTCACTCTGGGGAGATCTCAAACACGCGGCTCATGCAAGATGACCTGAAGACTTTGCATGACCTGGAAGCATTTTGCCAAGGCGAATGGGCAGCTACACCAACTGCAAGAATTTGGGCCCTTATAAACAGCTATTACAAAATACTGCAATGCACGCATGCAGGGTATGCAAACTTCTGAACAGGGGTCATTTCATTGGTTTACTTGTCATGTTTTGTTTTACAAGTGTGCCATTTTGTTATAACCAACTGTTACAGAATATGAATCCCATAAGAAATAAAAGAAACGTGTTTTGCCTGCTAACTCTTGTTTTCTTTAAAAATGGCACATACTGTATATTACCAATTCTCCAAGGGGATGCAAACTTTTGAGCACAACTGTATTTTACAACACGTATAAATGATATGTACTCAACATTTCCACATTTATACCCTATAATTATGTACCAAAAAAACATCAAATAGTGCCTTACAGGGTACACAGAACTACCCACAGGGGTCTATACAGATTGCAAAGAAAGATTAGAATGAAAAAAGCCATCATTACCAATCCAAGAGGTAATCCGTTACTCTAAATTGGTGTAGGCGGATTATTTATAGTCAGCCATCATTGTTTTATTAAACTAGAAGTTAAGCCAAAAATCAACTCTAAATCTACTCGCAGCCTAGTGCTGCACGATTAATCGCAAAAAAAAAAAAAAAAAAAAAAATTGCGATCTCGATTCACGCTCCCCCCCATGATCTCCATCAAGCATGTCCACGATTCTTCAGTCCAGTGATAATGGGTTTAATAAGACACACAGTACAAATTGGCAGCTCACATTTGAGTACATAAATCACACGGCTGGGATCAAGGGTGTCCCCGGGATGCTGGCATTGATATCTAACTTGTGGCAAGATAGTAAGGTAAAGGTAGCCGGGACCAGAGGGGAAGCCGTTGGCCGCAATGGAGACATCGGGAAACACAAATCGCGCAGATACCAGAAATTATGTCAGGATTCCCTGCTGACCTCAGTTCCGGTATCGGCGTGATTTGCATTCCACGCTGGTTCCACTGCAGCTGATTGCTTTCCCTCCTGCTCCTCTGGTCCCGGCTACCTTTACCTTACCATCCCGCCGATGGTACTGATCCTAGCCCTGTGATTTATGTACTCAAAAGTAATAAAAGTAAAATTGTAAAAATAATAATAATAATAATAAAAAAAAAATACACAGACACTGACTGTCCACTCCCCCCTAGGCCGCCCCAAAAAGAAAGCATTGTAAAATAAAAATTAAAACCTACTGACGCAGTCCACGCCTCATCAGTGCCACCTATCGATGCCCATCAATGCTGCATATTAGTGCCACTGTCACGTGACATTAAAAAAAAAGTATCGGTAATCGGTATCAGTGAGTACTTGAAAAAATATATCGGTACTTGTACTCGGTCTTAAAAAAGTGGTATCGGTGCAGCCCTAATAAAGAGTATGTTTTTGTATTACTAGCAAGTATTTATTGCATTTCTGCTAGCAATTTGTTTACATTATAGTACCACTTTAAAGCCCCTTTCACAGGCCTGAACGGATGCCCCATTCTCCTCTATGAAGCAACGGATGTCAGCGGTGACTTGTTCACTGACATCCACCGCTCTCCGATCTGATCCGTAAAGTCAGACGGATGGAAACCCTATTTTTCCATCCATCTGCGGGTCGGATAACAACGGACAGATGGTCCGTTGTCATCCGATTTCCCATAGAGGAGAGCGGCGCTCTGACAGATCCGTCTCCACACAGTGAGTGGAGACAGATCTGTCATCCGTCGGCTCAGCGGGGATCAGTGGATCGATCCCCGCTGAGCAAAAACGCACCATGGACACGGCCGTGTGAAAGGGGGCTAAATTAACGCATTCTTATTAGTGAATTGGCCCTAAAGGCTTTTAAAGGTTTTCTTTTTCCCAAACACCAAAGATTCCAGTGGATAGGTACTTTTTATTGCCATCTTGTTTGATGACCTAATGCTCAGATGTTGTAAATCTTTAAAATAAAAAAAAAATAAATAAATAAAGTTTGTCAGAATCGTGCAGCAATATGGTAGCCACATTCTAAGATTAAACTATGCAACCTTGTAAAGTAAAAATCGCCATCGATACCTTTTCTGCAGTCAGTCCGGTCCACGCTGAGCTGTCAGCGGTGGCTTTTGTGTGCAGGAGAGGCAGCCAACAACAGAAGCCCCATAGTAAGTCTATGGGTGACAGCACTTCCCAACCTTAGTCGGCTCTCTCCTGCACACAACATCCGCCGCTGGAGACCAGACCGGCTGCAGAAAAGATATGTATAGCGATTTCTTCTTTACAGGGTTAGATAGATTAGTCTTAGAATGTGGCTGTGAATAGGTTTAGAGTTCGTTTTTGGCTGAACGTCCACTAAGTTCAAAACATGCTTTAGAAGGGACATTTGTTTGCCTAACACATTCACCCATGTTACTTGTTTTGCCATATAAAGTTTGTCTAGATTTACTATCTCCTCCTTCATAAGCGCTTACATTTATATTAAAGCCAACAATGCAATTCATCTTGTGTGCTCAATCAAGCTGGAACCCATTACACATGGTATTTAAATCTTGATAGAACATTAATAATTTAGTGTTAGACTTCTATACTTTACAAAATCAACAATATCACAATGGCAGTGTTATTGGTGCTATAGTATTTCTGGAGGATAAACTGGTAGAGTATCTGGCAGTATGCACAGCACTCAGCTGAGCAGCAGATGGACCAGGCAGTTACCATGCAGAGCGCTCAGGTGACAGACAGACCGACCAGCTAGTCTGCAGGGAACACATGTGAGGGACAGATAGAACAATCACTCTGTAGGGCTCTCAGGTGGACGGACAGATTTATTTTAGCTTGCAAAGACAGAATAAATGGTATCCTGTATGGAGAATAAGAATAGACACACTCAGGTCAGCAGATAGGACAAGAAATGCTCAGGTTAGATGGGTGACATCAGACAGGAGAAGAAAAGGTATCAGCAGTAGTTGGAAAGATCAGTAGATATGACAAGGTATACTTGGGTCAGATGGGTGATTTCAGACAGGAGATTATCATCATGTTATCAGCCGGTAGGTGCACAGGGTCTATTCTGTGTAGTTGGGCGATAACAGATAGGAGACGGTGGTCATGTTATTAGCTGGTAGGTGGACAAGTCAGCAGATAGGACAAGGTGTGCTTGGGTTGAACAGGCGACATCAGACAGGAAATAAAGAGAAGCTTTCAGCCAGTAGGTGGACAGGTTAGCCAATAAAACAAGGCATGCTTAAGCAGGCCATTGTAGACAAGTCAAACGCTGAAAAAAATTCTGGTCGATTGCCAGGTTGTTCATTTTTCGCATCATAATTGTGCCAGCTGCGACATGCAATTTCGTGCCCCAATTGAAAGTACCTGACCCAATATGCTAGATTTTTTTTTGTTTCAGAAAAATGTAACAAATTATAGCACAATATGCATCATTTTCGTTTGATCGTCAGAACGTTCGGTTTTTTACTATACTATGTCCGGCCTTAGGTTAGACAAGTGACAACAGAAGATGTTCAGCAGTAGGGGGCCAGATGACATCAGGCAGGGGAAGATGGTCAGGTATCAGCAGTAGGTGGATAATCAGCAGATAAAAGCTGTGCTCAAGTTACATGGGTAACACCAGGCAGACGATGATGGTCAGGTATCAGCAGGTAGGTGGACATGTCAGAAGAAAGAACAAGGTGTGCTCAGGCTAGATATCAGACAGAAGTTGGTAGGTGGCCAGGTCAGCAGATAGGACAGGGTGTGCTTAGTTTTGATGGGGACATCAGATAGGAAAAGATGATCAGGTATCAGTTGGTAGGTGGACAGGTCAGCAGAAATGACAGGTGACAGACATAAGAAGATCGTCAGGTATCAGCAATAGGTGAGGAGGTAACATCAGACAGGGGAAGATGCTCAGGTATTAGTAGTAGGTGGCCAGGTAACATCAAAAAGGGGAAGATGGTCAGGTATCACTTAGTAGATGGACATGTGACATAAGACAGGAGAAGATGGTCAGGTATCAGTAGTAGGTGGACATGTGACATAAGACAGGAGAAGATGGTCAGGTATCAGTAGTAGGTGGACATGTGACATAAGACAGGAGAAGATGGTCAGGTATCAGTAGTAGGTGGACACGTGACATAAGACAGGAGAAGATGGTCAGGTATCAGTAGTAGGTGGACATGTGACATAAGACAGGAGAAGATGGTCAGGTATCAGTAGTAGGTGGACAGGTGACATCAGACAGTGGAAGATGGTCAGGTATGAGTAGAAGGTGGACAAGGTCAGCAGTGACAAGGGAGTCCTCAGGTTAGTTGCATGACATGAAAGTTAATGAAAGACTATGAACTGAAGGGAAGATACACTACAGTGGAGAGACTAGGTTCGTGACTGGAGTGAAAGTGAGACGACGAGTGTCTGAGTACAGTGGATATATTAGACTCGTGAAAAACAAGACACACTACTGGATCGGTGAATGGACAAGTAGATCGACGGAAGAAGACACATAACAGTGAATGGGTCTCATGTGGGACTGAACAGTAAACTGTAGTACCAGGGAGAGGCTTGTAGACTATAAAGTGACGGTGAGTACAGTACGTTGATTGGACTCCTGAGGGAACAGTGACGACTGGAACAGGTGGAAGATGAGTATGGACTGGTAGAAGGTGACAGACTACAGT
>BLSH010240563.1:1111316-1151967 GCA_018402905.1 Glandirana rugosa
ACCAGAGCCTCTAGTGATGAGGATGGACTTGACTGCAACTGGATCCAGGTCGCGACCCCCGGGGTCCCCCAGCTCACGCTCACGGCTGGCTACAGGTGAATGGAGAGGAAGCAGCAGTGCAGGATAGCTGTTAGAAGACTGTGCTAAGGGTTAATTGCATTTGGGTGTGTTTCCTCTAATTGCTGAGAAGCAGCTCTATTTAAACTTCCTGTTTCCTCTAGCAAATGCTGTCTGATCTACAGCGTATTGTGTGTATTCCTGAGCGTCCTGTATTCGTTCCTCTGTTCCTGTGACCCGGATTGCCTGACTTTGCTGATTTCTGCCTGCACCGACCTTTGGACTGCCTACAACCACTCTCTTGCCTAGCCCTTCTGTACCTTGCCTGCCCGCCTGTTGACGACCCTGCTTGAACCCGACCATCCATCTGCCTGCTCCTCTTGTACCGCACCGCCAGCTTGTTTCACGACCCGGCCTGTACGACCATTCTCCAAGTGCACGAGTGCTCCAGCGGACTTCTACCAACACCAGTGACCCAGTCCGACCCTCGTGCCATCCTGCACTCCCGAGCCACCTGTCTACTCTACCAGGGGTTCCCGAGTCAGGGTAGTAAGGGAGGTTACCTACTGCATAAGTCAGGCTCATCCACCAGGTACGTGACAATAGCAAGAGGTGGCCAGTGGGAAAGCCAAGGGTCAGGGCTACGAGCAGACAGAAACAGACAGGAGGCACGCCAAGGTCGAGGTCACAGGCAGAACAGGGAAGGTAAGGAACAAGCCAAGATCGGGGTCACTAGCAGACAAGGAAGGTCAAGAAAACCAAGATTGGTACACGGGAACAAATGAAGAGAACACGGCAGAAGCACACACACAAAGCCAAACACACAATATTCATCGGCATCGCAGGCTTGCACTGCCAGGTGTTAAATAATGTTCCTAATTAGGGCCTGGGGTGGAGCCCAGCTGAGGAAGACTTACTAAAGCACGCAGGTGAGGGAGGAACGGCCTCTAACTGGACACATGCAGAAAGGTAGGCAAGCAAACAGACAGGACATGAAATGTTATTGCAGGTTCATGACAAGATATGGATATCAACAAAACACTTCTTTCTATAAAATGGGAAAGGCTTAGCATGAGCGGCGACCAGACCATAAGGGGCACGGCCCCCTAATTTCCATGCGGGGCACTGGACTCATAGGTTTCTATGAGTTTTTTTGAAGCACATGATTAGAGCCAGAGGCTCCAACTGGCTTCAAAAAGGTTGGGCTCGGGGCGCAGAGCACTGCGCTCCAAACCCACCCACTTGTGACATTAGTGAATCAATATTCGCTATGGTCTTCCAGCTTCTCCACCGGCCAATCAGGACAGGAGGTGGGTCTTAAGACCAGATTAGCCGGGAGGAGAAGCTGGGAAAGCCATGACCGGGATGGGGTAAGTGCAGACCTGGCGGGGGGTTTGTTTGCCGCCCCCCCAAAAAAAAATGGAGCACCAGCCGCCACTGCTTAGCACCTATGTCAGGTTATAATAATTACAGTGTACATTCCTTACAGTCAGTAGGATGTGTCCCTTGCTCTGCTGTCCCCTCTGTTAGTTGAAATCCTCTTCTACAGATCCCCCCGGCCCTTGCCACTGTAATCTTCTAGTGTGCGAGGGTTAACAGAGCCAACAGAGCTGTGACAGCCTCTCATCAAGAATGCCGACTATACCAGCCCTTTTCACCCAGCTCCGACATTCATAGGAGTTGTACTATATGGCGGATGGGTGGATGATTGAAAGGTTCACCCTATCCATTCATAGATCCTGTTTCATTCATAGTACAGCCAGTTAGATTATACCAGTTTTTCCTAGTTTGCAGCTTTCTGAATCGCCCCTCTTTCATCTTGATGATGAAAATATTAAAATGATTGTAAAGCCTAGAATTTCTTAAATTAAAATAACACAGATGGTATACTTGCCTGCTCTGTGCAATGGTTTTGCACAGAGAAGCTCTGAACCTCCCCTTCTGGGGTCCCCTGTTGGTGCTCCAGGCTAATCCTCATCTCTATGTGCCCCCATAGCAAGCCGCTTGCTATGGGGGCACACCTGTAGGCTTGCTCCAGAGCTTACTGCCTTTGTCCATTGACACAGACAGCGCAGCTCAATCCCGCCCCCCGGATCTCTACTCACACTATTTGATTGACAGCAGGAGTCCCTGTGAGAAGAGGAAGAGAAGGGAGAGAAGACTGCAGCTGGACACAAGGCTGGATCCCTGACAGACTGTAAGTGTTTAAGGGGGTGTTTTTACCTTAATGCATAAGGTAAAAACACCCAGCCTTTAGAGCCGCTTTAATTACTTGTATTGAGCAGTGGGGTGGCACTGGAAGCTGCGAAGCTGACCCATCCAATTAGGAAGGCTTCCTCTTAGCTATGCAGTGTGGCAGGGAAATGTAAAGCTGTAGATTAGCCAAAATACTTTTGAAGGTAAAACAGTCCACATGAATGTAATATGTTTAATTGTAGAACAGTTAGGTTTTAAGTCTATTCATTATTCCTCTTAGCTCCATGGCTAATGGCCAGTCAGCACAGTTTCATGTAACTCAGTGGTTCTCAACTCCTGTCCTCGGGACCCACTAACACGCCAGGTTTGCAGGATAACTGAAATACATCACAGGTGATATAATTTGCTGCTCAGTGATTGCAGTATTCTAGTCTGCATCTCCCCAAGGTAATACTTAAAATCTGAACTGTTGGTGCGTCCTGAGGACAGGGGTTGAGAACCACTGATGTAACTGTTAAAACACTAATTACTGCTTTCATCGGTCATACCAGATTGGTGAATACGGGAATACATATTGAACATTTCACCATTTTTCTAGGTAAATATATTTCTAAAGGTGCTATTGACATGGAATTTTCACCACATGTCGGTAACACCCCATGCAATCCATACATAAAAAGAAACCAGAACAAATAAGTTCAGAAATGAAGTTATGTGTAATAAAAATGGAATGACACAGGGAAAAAGTATTGAACATGCTAACTGAAATTTATTTAATACTTTGTACAAAATCCTTTGTTGGTAATGATAGCTTCAAAACACCTCCTGTATGGAGAAACTAGTCGCATGCATTGCTCAGGTGTGATTTTGGCCCATTGTTCCACACAAACAGTCTTCAAATCTGGAAGGTTCCGTGGGCCTCTTCTATGAACTCTGATCATTAGTTTTATCCATAGATTTTCTATTGGATTAAAGTCAAGTGATTGGCTGGGACATTCTAGCAGCTTTATTTTCTTTCTTTGAAACCCATTGAGAGTTTCCTTGGCTTGTGTTTGGGATCATTGTCTTGCTGAAATGTCCATCCTCATTTCATCTTCATCATCCTGGTAGATGTCAGGAGATTTTTTATCAAGAATGTCTTGGTACATTTTTCCATTCATTCTTCCTTCAATGATATGAAGTTTGCCAGTACCATATGCTCAAAAACAGCCCCACACCATGATGCTCCCACCTCCAAATGTCACTGTTGGTATGGTGTTTTTGGGGTGATGTTCAGTGCCATTTGACCTCGAAACATAGTGTGTATTATGGCATGCAAAAAATTCAATTTTGATCTCATCTGACCAGACTATATTCTCCAGTATGCATAGGGTGGGGGTTTTCCATGTTCTTGCAATTGTTTGTTTAGCCGCAGTTGTTACCTGGAGGTATAATTTGACCTGTCGGTGTGTAATGGAGGGCAGCTTCAGGTTTATGAGCGCTAATGTGGGGTCCGGTGTTATGGAAGAGTCAAAAAGTATAGAAAGGATGCGGAACACTTCCGACCAGAAGGTTTCCCACCATATGTGGAGGTGAATGCCTGTAGAGTTACAGCCCTGAATGCAATGAGGTGGGTATAAGGGCAGAAATTTGGATATTCTGGCTGGGACCAAGTACCACCTAGTGAGAACTTTATAGTTAGTTTCAAGGGTGATAATATTCTGTGAGGCGAACTTGGTGGCTTTCCAGATATGGATCCAGTCAGCGGGTTCCATTATACAATTAAGGTCCTTCTACCATTTGGCAATGTAAGAGGGGGTGCTTGTGTTTGCGGGCTTCAACAGGTGTCTATATAGATCAGAATGTAGATCAGAAATAAGGCCTCTCTTATTAGGCTCAGATTTACAGGTTCGCTCGAAAAAGGTTAATTGGGGGATGGAGGGGACCGAGGGAATCAGTGGGGTGAGGAAGTGTTTAATTTGGATATAACGGAAAAGCTCCACTGAGGGAATGTTATAAGTCTTGCTTAGAGATGGGAATGGTATTATTTTACCAGCTATGATAAATTTGTAAGCTCGGAATAGACCTGCAGTGGACCATGCCGAGAAGGAGGAAGGAAATGTCCGTGCTGGGTAGAAAGCTGGATTCCGAAGGAAGGGGAGCATGGGTTTATGGCTGGATTGGAATCCATAGCGTGTTTTAAGTCTGTCCCATATATATATATAAAATTAAATATACAGACTTGTATACTGACATTCTGATAAGTTCCTATGAATTGTTGGTTTTTTTATGTGCCATGGTCCACCATGTACTTTCCCAGGCCGCCCTGCTCAGTGCTGCTCAGCCTCATAAATAAGAAAATATTATCTATATATATATATATATATATATATATATATATATATATACAGTATATACACACAGTATCTCACAAAGGTTAGAACAGCTCAGATTTTTGTAAATATTTTATTATATTTGCTAAAGAAGCTGAGGGTAAAGGTGATGGACTGGCCAAGCATTTCTCCAGACATAAACCCTATTGAGCATCCTCTTATGGAAGGTGGAGGAGTGCAAGGTCTCTAACATCCATCAGCTCCGTAATGTCGTCATGGAGGAGGCCCCCAGTGGCAACGTTTGAAGCTCCGATGAACTCCATGCCTAAGAGCGTTAAGGCAGTGCTGGAAAATAATGGTGACCATACAAAATATTGACACTTTGGGCCCAATTTGGACATTTTCATTTAGTGGTGTACTCACTTTTGTTGCCAGCGGTTTAGACATTAGTGGCTGTATGTTGAGTTATTTTGAGGGGACAGAAAATTTACGCTGTTATACAAGCTGTACACTCACTACTTTACATTGTAGCAAAGTGTAATTTCTTCAGTGTTGTCACATGAAAAGATATAATAAAATATTAACAAAAATTTGAGGGGTGTACTCACTTTTGTGAGATACTGTATATATACACACACAGACGCATGTGTGTTTGAGCTTTGGCTTGAGGTGCACATCCTAATGCAAAAGGATGTGCGCGCCTATGTTGGTAGGATTTTTGATGGGTGCATAGTACGATACTATCATTATCTCACTGTCTAGGAGGGTGCCTGTGAGGATCAGGTAGCATCCTTCGGGGTCTTTGCCCCCCACCAGGAGCGTAAAAGGGGAGGAGCGGTGGAAGGCTATCCTTTGCTCTTAGTAGAAGCTGTGTAAACTTGTGTTTCCTGTAAACATGCTATATGCACCTTAACAGAAGCAAGAGTGCAGAAAGCCTTTGTGCATTTGTTAGGAGAATTGAGCCCTTGGACACTGAGGTTAAGGACCGTCAGGGGGGCCATGTATGTGGACTAAGATGGATAAGCTGTTTATGTAGTTTACAAGACTGGTGTCCATTGGAATACCCCGGGGATATAGCGGGGAGAAAACGGAGGAATGTCAGGTTGGGCTGTGAGGTGAAGGGGAGAGTGAAGAAAGGAGAGGGGTTGTGTTTTAGTGACAAACTCTGTGTCAATGGTGTGGAGGGTGTCCAATGAGTGGGGCAAAAACATCCCAGCCCAAGTACAAGAAACAGACTCCAAAATGGGGGGGGGGGTGTACGGACATAGCAGGGGTGGCAGTGACCTACCTCAGGGGTCACCACGGCCAACTTAGGTTATGTACATCTGAGTAGATGTCAAGGTAAGTGTAAACGGAACCCAGTAATGGGAGAAAAGTAGGGGTGATCAGCATAAGGGCGTAAGGTAAGGGAATTCAGTTGTTACAAGAGAAAAGGGAGGGGGGAGAGTGTGAAAAAATGTATATTAATAAAAGAAAATAATGGGTATGACCAATGGTGTGTTGCCTGGCCATGGGGGGGGGGGGATGGGGCAAAATGAGAGGAGTCAAAATGAATTTTAACAGTTAAAACATATTATATAAAAACACATTAAATGAGGAACAACATAGAACAACAATGACCATTGAGTCCTTGGAGGCCTACTCATGCATAGATCAGGACAGGTAGAGATACATAATGATTATGGGTACCAGGAGTAATTATAGACCTGAGGGAGGAGGAGAATTGATCGGGGACCCAAATAGCTACTCAAGAAGTAGGTTATAGGCAGAGGTCAAAAGTCAAAGGGTAAGTTGGGTTGGGCAGGTTGTTCCGGGAAGGTACTCCTGGGAACTATAGTGGCTGTCATTATCATGAATAACATGTAGTAAAAAATCGGGGACCAAGGGAGGGGTAAGGGGGAGGGAAGGGGTGGGAAATGGCAAATTTGGGATGTTTAACCTCTAGTGCCTTAAGTCTAGAGGGCTTTGTAAATGTCGAAATGCAGGGGCTTGGAAACTGCCAAGAAGGGCAAGCAAGCCCATAGCCATTTAGGTCCGTAGAGTAACCACTGAAGCGAGTTCAGAGAAAATTGAAGGAGAGCTCACAAGTCCATGGGAAGTCGGTCAGTTTATAGAATCCACTTGAGCAGGGGCAGGCGAGTTGTAGTGTCTCCATTTATGGATGCTACTGTTCCTGGATCCGGGAGAGGCAGGTAGCTTCTGCGGGGAGCGGGGAGCGGGAAGCTGAGCGATGCCTGGAGCCTTCTGGTGCAGAATCATTGGAAGGCAGGTGAAAGTCAAGCAGGGTGGTCTGGAGTTCATCCGTGGATCTGCAGGTATAGAGGGTTCCTTGAAACGTGAAACTGACGGAAAACAGGAAACCCCACCTGTAGGTAATGTGGTGTTGATGCAGGGCTTGCAGATGGGTTTTATGGCGCGTCTTTTAGAGATAGTGAGGGGGGAGAGATCTGGGACATTTGATAGGTATGACCTTGGAAGATTAGCACATCCTTATTCCAGGAGGCTGACATTAACTGCTCCTTCGTTCGGAAAAAGTGGAGCTTAGCGATGATATCTCTGGTGGGGCCCTCAGGTCTACAAGGGGCCAAGGCTCTGTGGACTCGGTCCATTTTCAGCCACTCATAAGGGATGGAGGGGGACAGCTCCTGGAATAGTGCTGTTATTGTTGATTGTAGGTCTACAATGGACTCAGGGAGGCCACGAATGCGGATGTTAGAGCGGCGGGCCCTGTTCATGAAATCTTCCAAGTGGGTTTGCAGAGTGAGATTTTCCTCGCGAAGGGATTCGAGTTCTTCTGAGTGATTAGCTACTGAGACCTCTATCTGCACGCTGTTCTAGGGTTGATGTTCGGTGGCCTAGTTTGCAGATTTCCTGTGACAGTCTCTCTGTGATATGGCCGGAGGTCTGCTTTAGGGCTCTATTGTGCATTTTTTCAAACTGGTGTAACAGGTCGGGTGGGGAGGCATCAGCATGGAAGGCTAGAGGAGTGATTCCAAAATCATCATTATTATCTGACTCACCTCCAGCTGCCCCGCTCTGCTGTGTCAACTTGCGTGAGTGGGGAGTGTGTGGCTGAGAAGATAGAGCCGCCTCCATCTTGGATTGTTTTAGCTTTCTGCTTCTGTTTGGCACTGTTATAAACCATCGTGCCTTGAGCCGACGGTTCCCTGAAGCTAGGCGGAGCAATAATAGAAGAGATGCTGGGTTCAGGCTGTGAGTGGCCGTGGGTGCTCATAAAGAGCAGAGCTCTATTCAAGCATAGCCTACTTGAATTGCTTCACGCATGCACCCCTTCTCCCAGTATTTCATAGGCTTGTCTAAATGTTGTGCAGAAAACTTTAAATAAGCTTCAACATGCTTTTTCTTCAGCAATGGAGTCTTGCATAGTGACTGTGCATATAGGCCATGGCGGTTGAGTGCATTACTTATTGTTATCATTCTAAGAATTGCACCTGCTAATTCCAGGTCTTTCTGAATCTTTCTAAAAGTGATCCATGGCTCTTTGACAACTCTTCTGATAATTATTTTCACTCCTCTGTCAGAAATCTGGTCGTTGCTGGTTTATTTAGAAACATTTAGAAGTTTAGAAATCCTTCTGCAACCAATGCCATCAGTATGTTTTGCAATAATAAGGTTGCAAAGGTCTTGAGAGAGCTCTTTGCTTTTACCCATTATGAGTTGTTTCTTGTGTGACACCTTGGTAATGAGACACCTTTTTATAGGCCATCAGTTGAGAACTGAGCCAGCTGATATTAATTTGCACTGACAAGGGACAGGATTGCTTTCTAATTACAGATAGATTTCAGCTGGTACCTTGGCTTTCCATGCCTTTTTGCACCTCCCTTTCTTTTGCTTTCAATACTTTTTCCCTGTGTCATTCTATTTTATTACACATAACTTAATTTCTGAAGTTATTTTCATTTTTCAAACTTTCATGTCAATAGTGCCTTTAGAAATATATTTACCTAGAAAAATGGTGATGTGTTCAATAATTATTTTACCCGCTCTATTCTTCTCCATATAACCATTAATATATTAGTATCGTTTCCCCCACTTTGGGGTCTGCCCTGAGTGTTTGTGGAAATAATAAAGCAGTTATTTGCTTTCTTTAACCACTTGCCGACCAGCCGCTGTCATTATACTGCGGCAAGGGGGCTCGATCCCGCGAATCACCGTAGGTGTACGTAGGATCGGGATCTCACTCCCATTGGCCAGCGGGGGAGCCAGTCAGCAGGTCCGGCAGACTCGATGTCTGGCAGCCACCCATGATCCTTCCCCACAGTGACAGAACGGGATTCTGCCTGTGTAAACAAGGCAGATCTCCATTCTGACAGGGGAGATCACACAGTTCCTGTCTTTCTGCTATGCATCGATCTGTGTGTTTCCCCAGTCACACTGCCCTCCATAAAGTTGGAAAACAAACAGGGAACATATTTAACCCTTTGATCGCTCCTAGTGTTAACCCCTACCCTGCCAGTGTTATGAGTATAATAACAGTGCACATGTTTAGCATTGATTACTGTAATAATGTCACTGGTTTTCAAAAAAGTGTAAAAAATAAAAAAAGTCTGTTACGTGTCCGATCTGTCCGCAATGTCGCAGCCCGGCTAAAAATCGCTGATCGCCGCCATTACTAGTAAAAAAAATGCCATAAATCTATTCCCTATTTTGTAGACGCTACAACTTTTGTGCAAATCAATATACGCTTATTGTGATTTTTTACCAAAAATATGTAGAATATATATCGGCCTAAACTGATGAATACATTTGTTTTTTTACTTTTTTTTGTATATTTATTATAGCAAAAAGTAAAAAATATTGTTTTTTTTTTCAAAATTGTCACTCTTTTTTTGCTTATAGCGCAAAAAATAAAAAACGCAGAGGTGATCAAATACCACCAAAAGAAAGCCCTATTTGTTTGGGTACAACGTTGCACGACCGCGCAATTGTCAGTTAAAGCGACACAGTGCCGTTTCACAAAAAATGGCCTGGTCAGGGAGTGGGTAAATCCTTCTGGTCCTTAAGTGGTTAATGGCTCTCCGTTTGTTTGTGCAATCTGTGTTTTGGACAACTGCTTAAAAAAGTTTATAGAGACTTCCCAATTTTCTGAACCTTTGTAAAAGTTTCAGTCAGTGACTATTTAAATTTTAATAAAGCATTACTCGGAGTTATTCCATTACTTTGACTGATATAGAAGGAGTTAGAGCCTTTTCACACTGAGGCGCTTTACAGGCACTATTTAGCTAAAAATAACGCCTGTAAACTGTCTCCTAATGTACCCTAGTGTGGAAGCCTGAGTGCTTTCCCACTGGGGCGGTGCTCTTGCAGGAGAAGATAAAATCTCCTGCAAGCAGCATTTTTTGGGCGGTGAGGAAGGGATGTGTACACCGCTCCTCCACTGCCCCTGCCCATTGAAATGAATTGGCAGCGCTTCCGAAGCAGCTGCACACTTCTCCGGGAGCGTCGTGCTCTGGAACTTTTAAGGGCCCTTTCACACTGGGGTCGCCCGAGCGTCAGCGGTAAAACGCTGATAATTTAGCGGCATTTTACCGCTGTTATATTTGGGCAACAGCGCAGTCCTTTTAACCCCTAAGAAGGGGTTAAATAGAGATTAAAAGTGCCGGAGCGGTGCTGCCCATTCAATTCAATGGGCAGGGGCAGTGGAGGAGCGGTGTACACATCCCTCTTGCACCGCCCCAAAAATGCTGCTCGCAGGAGATTTTTTTCCTCCGCCCTAGTGGGAAAGTACTCGGGCTTTCCCACTGGGGTACATTAGAAGGCAGTTTACAGGAGCTTTACAGGTGCTATTTTTAGCTAAATAGTGCCTGTAAAGCGCCTCAGTGTGAAAGGGCTCTAACCCCTATTTAACCCCTTCGTAGGGGTTAAAAGCGCCATGCTGCCGCCAAAGCGCCGCTATAACAGTGGTAAAGTGCCGCTAAATTAGCGACGTTTTACCGCTGACGCTCGGGCGGCCCCAGTGTGAAAGGGCCCTAAGGCAATTTTAGGTCTCTGCCAGGGCCATATTTACCAGTAGGTACAGCAGGCACATGCTTATAGGTGAGACAGCTTTTCCCTGGACACATATTTTTCCATCATCAATAGAAATACAGCCATGTTATGTGCAAACAGTGCCTATGCATAGTCACAATAGTTAAGTCTAAGGCCCAGTAAAACAAGAAACAATTTTGTGCAAAAGGGTGATCCTAACATGGGGTATTGATATGATGTGCCTATAGGTTCCTGTGATGGTAATCTGGCCCTGTGTACGCTCCAAGGCAGGAAGCAGAGCATAAACATATATGCAAAGTAAGTAGGACTAATCAATATACCTATATCGTTCAAAGTTATACACAGAGTTTTTAAAATATTTACCCAAGTTTGCAACATTATTTACTTTTACCTACCCACATTAATTTAGTATATTAAGAATAATGCATATAAATGTAATATAAAACTCTTTTAATTCTGCATAACTGATGCATACCAAAAACTCCACTAGGGGGCACTGTTGTTGCACCTTTTGTTGCTTAATTCCAGCTACGCTGTGTCCAAACTTCATTCTTTTTTATTGCATTTTACATTTTACAGAGGACAAAAATGAAGTCAAAGTTAATGCAATTTCTGATGTTTTAACAGAATATTTGGAATTAAATGTGATTTATAAAACTAAACAAAGATAGGTCTAATTTATGTCTACAGTTTTACACAAAGGTAAAACATAAACACTCTTCTGTAACTTCATACATAATAAATTATGCAATTTTGTGCAATACTATATTTGTAATATAAATTTCACAGGATGGGGTCAGTTCACTAAACTATAACGCATTCACTATTCTCATTTCCATTACATTTTTATACATTTTTTACCATTGAAAATTAAAGTTATATTTCCCACATCAGTGAACATGCATGTTGTATATATATATAGTTATATTTATATATATATATATATATATATATATATATATATATATATACATATATACATATATACACACACACACAGTATCTCACAAAAGTGAGTACACCCCTCACATTTTTGTAAATATTTTATTATATCTTTTCATGTGACAACACTGAAGAAATGACACTTTGCTACAATGTAAAGAAGTGAGTGTACAGCTTGTATAACAGTGTAAATTTGCTCTCCCCTCAAAATAACTCAACACACATTAATGTCTAAACCACTGGCAACAAAAGTGAGTACACCCCTAAGTGAAAATGTCCAAATTGGCCCCAATTAGCCATTTCCCTCCCAGGTGTCATGTGACTCATTAGTGTTACAAGGTCTCAGGTGTGAATGGGGAGCAGGTGTTTTGAATTTGGTGTTATCGCTCTCGGTCCCTCATACTGATCACTGGAAGTTCAACATGACACCACATGGCAAAGAACTCTCTGAGGATCTGAAACAAAGAATTGTTGCTCTACATAAAGATGGCCTAGGCTATAAGAAGATTGCCAAGACCCTGAAACTTAGCTGCAGCACGGTGGCCAAGACCATACAGAAGTTTACCAGGACAGATTCCACTCAGAACAGGCCTCGCCATGGTTCACCAAAGAAGTTGAGTGCACGTGCTCAGCACCATATCCAGAAGTTGTCTTTGGGAAATAGATGTATGAGTGCTGCCAGCATTGCTGCAGAGGTTGAAGGGGGTCAGCCTTTCAGTGCTCGGACCATACGCCGCACACTGCATCAAATTGGTCTGTATGGCTGTCATCCCATAAGGAAGCCTCTTCTAAAGATGATGCACAAGAAAGCTCGCAAAGAGTTTGCTGAAGACAAGCAGACTAAGGACATGGATTACTGTGGCTGTGTGGCTGCAACCAGGTGAGGAGTGCAAAGACAAGTGTGTCTTGCCTACAGTCAAGCATGGTGGTGGGAGTGTCATGGTCTGGGGCTGCATGAGTGCTGCTGGTAATGGGGAGCTACAGTTCATTGAGGGAACCATGAATGCCAACATGTACTGTGACATACTGAAGCAGAGCATGATCCCCTCCCTTCAGAGACTGAGCCGCAGGGCAGTATTCCAATATGATAACGACCCCAAACACACCTGCAAGACGCCCACTGCCTTGCTAAAGAAGCTGAGGGTAAAGGTGATGGGCTGGCCAAGCATGTCTCCAGACCTAAACCATATTAAGCATCTGTGGGGCATCCTCAAATGGAAGGTGTTTTTTCCATCAATATTATTCCCATAACAGTGGTCAATAGGACAAATGGAGAGGGTGAATTTCCCATAAGGGACACAGACAGCAGTAAAAACATGGCACGGTTGTTGACACTTTTTCAATCTATTCAAAACTAAAAACGTTTTTAACCACTTAAAGCAGAGTTCCACCTGTTTTAAAGTCAGCAGCTAAAAAAGTGTAGCTGCTGACTTTTAATAATCATACACTCACCTGTCCCACGCACCAGCGATGCAGCCGCCCGATGCCTCACCTCTCTCCCCCTCTCCTCCTCGGCGCCAGCATGACAAGTGCGGGCACCTGGCTGTGGCTTCACATGCGCGAGCCACGCTGCACGTTGTGAATGGCCTGGCAATCTTCTGGGACCCTTGATGTGTCCCAGAAAATTGCAGGGAGGGAGGGGGGATAGGTGCGGCCCCAGGAGAAGAAGTGGGAGCTGGGAGCTGGATACCTATGAAAACTAGGTACCCACTCCCCCCCCCCAAAAAAATGACATGCCAATTGTGGCATGTCAGGGGGGTCTCCATTACTTAAAGTGGAAGTTCCACTTTTGGGTGGAACTCCGCCTTAAGGACTGGAAGAATTTCCTCCTTAACCACTTGCTGACTGCCCGCTGCAGCGTGACAACGGCAAGGTGGCTCGTTATCGCGAAACACCGTCACAGGACGGCGGCCGCGATAACTAGCATTGTGAGTGTGCGCCGCCGGAGGCGCGCTCAAGCACTCACTGTGTTCGGGGGGGCCAGGGAGCCGGTTACCCACGATGGCCCCCCCCACACTAAAAGAACGGAGGTCCGTGTAAGTAAACATGGATCTCCGTTCTGTTAGAGGGGGAAGGGCGATGATCACCCCCCTGCAGGTTAACCCCTTCACTGCCAATGGCATTTACACAGTAATCAGTGCATTTTCATAGCACTGATCGCTGTATGAATGCCAATAGTCCCAAAAAAGTGTCAAAATGGTCCGACATGTCCGCTGCAATATCGCAGTACTGCTAAAAATCGCAGATCACCGGCATTACTAGTAAAAAATAAAAAAATAAATAAAAACCCCAGAAATTAATTCTCATCATCCGTAAACGCGGCAACTTTTGCGCAAACCAATCAATAAACGCAGATTGTGATTTTTTTTTACCAAAAATATAAGGAAGAATATAAATCGCCCAAAACCGATGGAAAAAAATGTTTTTTATATATTTTTTTTTTGGATTTGTATTTTAGCAACAAGTAAGAAATGTGTTTTTTTTTTTGCAAAATTGTCACTCTTCTTTTGTAGCGGTGATCAGAAACGACGAAGAGGGGATCAAATACCACCAAAAGAAAGCTCTATGTGTGGGAAAAAAAGGACGCAAATTTCGTTTGGGTTCAAGTTGCACGACCACGCAATTGTCAGTTAAAGCGACGCAGTGCCGAATCGCAAAAAGTGCTCTGGTCCTAAAGTGGGAAATCCTTCCGGGGCTGAAGTGGTTAATGACCATATAGTGATATGGAACTGCGTTGCTTTAACTGATAATTGCTCAGTCGTGCAACGTTGTACCCACACAAAATTTATGTTCTTTTTTTCCCGCAAATAGAGCTTTCTTTTGGTGGTGTTTGATCACATCTCACACGACAGAATAAAAAAATCGGAAGCGATGTGATGTGTTGCAGTGTATTTGTATTGCATTTTCGAACGACAGCTGTACTGACGAAACGAAAATCGTACGATCGGGCACCGCGCGAGAAAATTTTTCCTGCATGTCCGATCTTGTCTGGACGGAAAACATCGGATGAACTGTCATGATCGGCTCTCAAAAGCTCTGTACTAAAGATGACTGACAGGGAGTAGAGATAGATCGCTGTTCCTGATTATTAAGAACAGACAATCACTCTCTACTTCCCTGTCAGAACGGGGATTTGTTTGTTTACATTGACAAATCCCGGTTTCGACTCTCTATGGCCGCGGGCACGCGCATCGGCTCTGGCGACGTGCCGCGGGCACGCGCCCACTAAGCCCGTTCCTACGACCGATGTACAATGACGCCGATTCGCGGGAACGAGCCGACCTGCCGCAGTAATATGATGGTGGCAGGTCGGGAAGTAGTTAAAGAAGAAAATGGTGGTTTTATTACAGGGGGGATAGTTTGGTAAGTGAATTGAACAATTTGATGAGAAAATGTTAATGTGATAAAATAAAAAATGCTATTTAGTAAACTGAACCCTATGCATTTTTTGTGTTCTAAATACGGTAGATATTCTAATTTGCAAGCTGTATGACTATAGTAATTGTTTTAGAAAAAAAATCATGTCTATCCATAGAGCTGTTTATTCAATGATAAACTGATAAGGCTCTATACATTTTCATGTTATTATTATTATTATACAGGATTTATATAGCGCCAACAGTTTGCGCAGCGCTTTACAATATAAAGAGAGACATTACAGCAACAGTACAATTTAAAACAAGAGGGTTAGAGGGCCCTGCTCCTGTGAGCTTACAATCTAAGGGGGGGGGGGGGGGCTGGTGAAACAAAAGTTAGGGACTGTGGGGGATGAACTGATGAGGGGAGTAGAAGATTCCATTGTTAGCTGGAGGCAGGATAGGCCTCCCTGAAGAGATAAGTTTTCAGGGATTGCCTAAATGTGGGCGGACAGATTGGGGTAGAGAGTTCCAGAGGATGGGAGCGGCTCTGGAGAAGTCCTGGAGATGAGCATGGGAGGAGGAGACAAGGGAGATGGAGAGCAGAAGGTCTTGGGAGGAGCGAAGAGGATGGTTTGGGAAATATTTGGAGATAAGATTGGTGATGTAGCTTGGGGCAGAATTTTAAATGGCTTTGTATGTCATGGTTAGGGTTTTGAATTTTATTCTTTGGAGAATGGGAAGCCAGTGGAGGGATTGGCAGAAAGGAGTGGTGGACACCGAGCGGTTGGTAAGGTGGATGAGTCTGGCAGCAGCATTCATGTTGACTGAAGAGGGGATAGCTTGCAGAGAGGTAGGCCAATTAGGAGGGAGTTACAATAGTCAAGGCGAGCGATAACAAGGGAGTGAATAAGTTGCTTAGTAGTGTCAATGGTTAGGAAGGGACGTATTTTGGAAATGTTTCGGAGGTGAAGTCTGCACGATTTGGACAGTGATTGGATTTGGGGCTGAAAATGATAATAATATGTTTGCCCAGTTATGTGTGATCTCCACTCACTAATCCAAGGACTGAAGTACAAAGTAGCTCACAATTAATATTTTCCATGGACACTCCGCTGTTGAGGGGAATTGGCTTAGTAGACCATGCACAATGCACTGCCTTGAAAAGACATAGAACAGAGCACTAAATATCCAATTATGACATGAATATTAAATTAGTCTGTAATTACTTGATTGCACTTAATTGTTTGTTGTTGGTAAATGTTAACTAAGGGGCCTAAATTAACATCAAATGATAGTAAAAACTGAATATACAACACAAAAAAGGAGATTTTATGCTATAGCTGGTCAGTACTTAAAGCAAACCTGTCCACCCATGTTTAAATGTTAAAAGTACTAAGAGTGGAGAACAGGATGCAAAATATATTCTATTACCTTTATCGTGCAGAAAAAAATCACCTTTGTACGCCTTTCTACACCACTGGAAGATTTTCTGTCACTGGAGGAACACATAGTTGTTATTTTCAAAAGACATTTATCTCATTTTACATTAATAGAGACTTTATATACGCTGTGGAGATATTTAGCTTTTTATTATATTGATGTCATACATGAAATTGTTTTCTATGCTCTTTTTGCATGGTATTCACTTTAAATGTGGTTTTGCACAATTTATAGATTTATGAGGTCTGCAATTAATTATCATTAAGAATACACAGGGAGGCGCAACAGGAATCATTTTTATTAATTTACCTTAGGATGCAAAATATATTCTGTTACCTTTTATTGGCCAGAAATAAAATCTTCCTTTTAGAGCCGGTTCACACTGAGGTGACTTGTCAGGCGACTCAAGTCGCCTGACAAGTCGTCCCCATGCAGTGCAATGGAACTGTTCTAATAGGAGCAACTCAGGTCGCTCCGACTTAGAAAAAGGTTCCTGCACTATTTTCGGGGCGACCTCAGCGAGACTTGCATTGACTTCTATGGAAAGAAGTCTCCTTGCAAGCCGCGCTGAGGTCGCCTCGAGCGGGGCGACTTGCTTTGCCCTGCAAGTGGCGCCGCTCCAGTGTGAACCAGCTCTTACACCTTTCTATATTAGCTTCAGTTTATTACTAGCACCTGACTTTCTCCATCTTCATGACTAAGCTTAAAGGCCCGTACACACGGTCCAATTATCGGGCGAAAATTTTCGTACGACAGCCTGTCGTCCGATAATCGTACGCTCCATTCGACAGCCAATTTTCATTTATCGTCCAACAAAAGCTGGATGAGCCAACTAGAAAATTTTTGTTTGCCGACAAGGCCACATCCGACTTTGGGCTTGTCTGTACAGAAGTTGGACAAAGAAAAATTGAAAGTCCAAACACACATGTTCGGAACCCAGGAATGATCCGGAAATGTGTTCGGTCGTGTAAACACGAAATCAGCGGAAGGGACCCAAAAGGGTGACACACGAAAACTGAACTCCCTCTTTATACGCTCATAGCACATCACTACGTTCACCTTTGTCAAAAGATAATTTTACTAACGTCAGTACGCTAGACAAAATCACGGACAGCTGATTTTGGGAAAAATTGGATGTGTGGTCGTACGACAATCGTAGCTTGTGTATGAGGCTTTACTCACTACTATCCTGTCAGATGAAAGTATCTTTACTGGCCACAGAAAAGTGGTCTTATAGAAATGGCAGTCGGTAAGGCTTAGCCTTGAAGTCAGGGAAAGTCATGCCTAATAATAATTTGAAACTAAGGCTGGCCATATATTATACAATTTTCTTGTACAATTTTCCTTTAGATTTACCAAAACCATATAATATGAGGTGAAATCTAAACACTTTTAATTAATATGAGGTCAGATAGGCCCTTGCACGACATGGTTGAAGGTAAATCTAAAGGAAACAATACAAGAAAATTGTTTAGTGCGTGGCCAGCTTAAATCGGAGTGGCAAAAAGAGGCCTAATAGCAAAAATAGGTTTCATGGTATGACTGCTGTTAAGTAGGACTTTTGGTTTCTTTAACTGTATAAAATGACTGCAAATTCACTGTAAACTGTGTGGAGTTATCCAGTGGCGGCTGGTGAATATTTAGGATGTGGGGGGACCAGGTCCTGCCCTTCCTTTTTGCCCCCTCCTACTTCTCATAAGCCCCACCCCTTATAGAATCCACCCACTCCATCCCCTGTATTCCACATATTGTGTCAGGAGTATACAGCTCAGTATCACAGGACACCGTATACAGCTCAGCATCACAGGTGGGGTATATTGCAGCCAGTAATACAGTATGCAGCCAGTACACAGGTATTGCAGCCAGTACACAAGTAGCCAGTACACAGGTATTGTAGCCAGTACACAGGTAGCCAGTACACAGGTATTGTAGCCAGTACACAGGGAGCCAGCACACAGAGAGCCAGTACACAGGTATTGTAGGTAGTACACAGGGAGCCAGTACACAGGTATTGTAACAGGGAGCCAGTACACAAGTATTGTAATACAGGAAGCCAGTACACGGGTATTGTAACACAGGGAGCCAATACACAGGGAGCTAGTACACAGGAATTGTAACGCATGGAGCCAGTACAAAAGAATTGTAACACAGGGAGCCAGTACACAGGAATTGTAACACAGGGAGCCAGTACACAGGAATTGTAATACAGAGAGCCAGTATTGTAACACAGGAAGCCAGTACACAAGTATTGTAACACAGGGAGCCAGTACACAGGCATTGTAACACAGGGAGCCCGGACACAGGAATTGTAACACAGGGAGCCAGTATAGTAACACAGGGAGCCAGTATGTAACACAGGGAGCCAGTATAGTAACGCAGGGAGCCAGTATAGTAACACAGGGAGCCAGTATGTAACACAGGGAGCCAGTATAGTAATGCAGGGAGCCAGTATAGTAACACAGGGAGCCAGTATAGTAACACAGGAAGCCAGTATAGTAACACAGGTAGCCAGTATAGTAACACAGGGAGCCAGTATAGTAACACAGGGAGCCAATATAGTAACACAGGGAGCCAGTATGTAACACAGGGAGACAGTATAGTAATGCAGGGAGACAGTATGTAACACAGGGAGCCAGTATAGCAACACAGGAAGCCAGTATAGTAACACAGGTAGCCAGTATAGTAACACAGGGAGCCAGTATAGTAACACAGGGAGCCAATATAGTAACACAGGGAGCCAGTATGTAACACAGGGAGCCAGTATAGTAACTCAGGGAGCCAATATAGTAACACAGGGAGCCAGTACACAGCACAGCACAGTACCTTGGTCCTTGAGTCAGGGGAGTCAGCCGCTCCCATCCACCGCACCGTGACATAACCAATCACAGTCAGTTACTGGCTCAGGGCAGCCAATTAGTCTATGTATTTGCGCCTCTTCAGCGCACATACATAGACATTTAGGACTGACCAATAGGCTCACTACTTGCTGTCAGCTGACAGTAAGAAGCCGAAGAAAAAAAAAAAGTCACTATACCAATATACCGACGCTTCCTTTAAGGGGTCGGGCTGACTTTTTTTTTCTTCTTCTCTCCCATTGTGTGCTGTGGTTCCTCCCATTGGTCCCTATATCACTTGCTGATGATTCTACATCCACCAAAGCTTTTGAAAGCTCTGTTGTACTTTATTTTCAAGCAAAAGTTTTGCTTCAAAGTTTATATACTATCTAAAAAAGCCTAAAATAAATTATCTAGCGGGTAGTTCCAATTTCTGAAATGTGGTATTTGCATAAGCATAAGCTTGCCCACCCCCTGCCCAAGTGACAATGCTTGAGACTGGTGGTAGGTTACTTAGAGAATGAGTGCTGTTACATGAGATGGGGGATGCCTACCCTTCCCGTACCATAGTATTTCAGAATAAAAAAAAATGAATTCAAAGTGGAGCTCCACACAAAAGAGGAAGCTCAGCTTATCTGCCTCCTCCCCTCCTCCACTGCCTTATGCCTTATGGGGGCCACGATAAACTCAGCCGGAAGTTTGGTTCCCCCTCCTCCTTCCCCTGCCACTGGGCCAGTCACAAAGTGCAGCGTATGCGCAATAGGGATCCGGCTGTGAAGCTGCAAGGCTTCACTGCCGGTTTCTCTTAGGCAAGAAGGCGGCGGAAGCACCTGAGAGCCAATTGAAAAATCGGCTTGGGTGAGGACACCTCTGGATTTGTGGACAGGTAAGTGTCCTGATATTAAAAGTCAGCAGCTTCAGTATTTGTAGCTGCTGCACTTTTAATTTTTTCTTATGGATCCTGGAGCTCTGCTTTAAGTGCCACAGCACCCTTCAATAGTCCAATGTATTTACAGAAGGGGTCAAAGAGGCAATCAAAGAAATAGCCAGCACTTATAAATACCCCCCCCCCCCCTCCTCAGAGCTAGGATAATACAAGAAAACATCCATATCACATCTTCAAGGTCATTGTGCCAAATCATACACCGTTAACATTGGATGTCTAAAAATATAAATATAATAATAATAATATCTGGTAACATTAAATAAATTGAATATATGAGGACCTAACAATGTGGAAATATGTAACATTCAAAATAATAAAAGGAACAAGTTCATTCATTCACTTGGCTTCATGCCCTAAAATCGGCAAATTCATTAAAAAATTAGCTGAGCTTGAACTTCAGATGCAAATTACCATGAAGTCAATGGGGAGAGAATTTTGATGGTCACTTGTGGCTTTTGGAGGGCTGCCAGGCAAAAAATAGCATGAAAGGCTGGGCTCAGCTGTGGAGGACCTTTGCCAATGCATAACAAAAGGACAAAAAAACAGCCATACAGTGAGGGCATGGTTTTTTCATACATCTTTCAGGGTGATAAGAAACTTACTTTGCTTACAGAGAGCAACAGAACCCTAATCTAAACTGATTAATTTTAGTCGGAGACAAATTTGATTTTGTTGGGTGATACTAGGTCTGCCTTGACCATCAAAAGTAATAGTCTCCAAATACTTTTATTCTGTCAGTGTTAGAAAAAAATAGCTTTTTATGTCATTTGGACACATAGATGACAGCATTAAATACAGAGACACTAGCCATATAGAGGTGAAAATTATAGAAAGAGAAACAAAAAGGAAGGCGCGCACATCTAGTGCATTACCAAAGACATTTAACTGAAATAAAAAACAGGTTTAAAAGTGGGTACTCAGCTCTAAGGAAGGGGGTTTGCACCCAAAACACATCAGCTTTGATCCATTACCCCTTGCTGAGTCCGCACCTGTAACATTGTTTTGCTGTATGGCTTTTTTGTAGCGATGCCACTCTGTGATTACCCACTTTTAAACCTGTTTATTTAAATTAAATGTCTTTGGTAATGCACTAGGTGTGTGGGCCTTCCTTTTTCTTTTTTCTCTAGTTTTGGTACCCTTGCTGTTTTTTATTACGAAAGACCTTTTGGCACTGGAAGTGACTGTG
Source organism: Glandirana rugosa (assembly GCA_018402905.1). Classification (NCBI taxonomy): domain Eukaryota; kingdom Metazoa; phylum Chordata; class Amphibia; order Anura; family Ranidae; genus Glandirana; species Glandirana rugosa. The sequence goes on from BLSH010240563.1 coordinate 1,132,598, forward strand.
ATTTCTTGTATTTTTTACTATCAGAGGTGAAAATTATGATAGAATTAGAGCTACAGCCCACAGGTATAGGTTAGTAAAATATTGGCCTGTTTGATGGCACAGAGCTCCAATGGCAGAACTACTAGGGTTACAAAGGTAGCACTTGCAAATGGGCCCTGGCATTCCACCACTGTGGGAAGGCTATTGCGGGACCATAAGGACCCCACAACAGGAGTAAAGGGCCCCAGAATCAGTGCTAAGGGTCCTGGTCCTGGACGAAAGGGCCCCATGCTCAAAGGGAAGGGCCCTGGGACCTGAAGGTTTTAGTTATGCCTCTGCAGAGCTCCCATTTTTTCTGCAGCACCATATTGCCTCATTATAAAAACTAACAACAATATGAACCAAAAAATGTTCTTGCCATCACTTCACATTCCCCACACCATACAAATATCTTTACTACCTTCAGTGGGAGGCAATGTTTGCGCTGAACCTCTGTTCTTTTTTCCCCCTTCAACAGCAAAGAGGGTAAAGGGCCAGGCCAAAGACCACGAGGTATAGGCTTAGGTAAGGGCATCATTTTCTGTACTGGGAGATCTGCCCCAAAAATTGCTAATACCAATCCCTTAATGCTAACAGCTCATGTATTTCATCTGTGCTGACAGCTGGAGAAACAAAAACTTTAGTGTTAAATTCAGCGATCTAAAAACCTTATCATTAAAAACCATTGAAAAGTTTGCATTTAGATCAGAGTTCTCTCTAAAAGGCGTTCATATTCTGTACTTTTATGCCTCTGGAATAACTGACAAGGTGGGCTCTTGGTCTCACATAACAAACACTAGCCTTGGAATTATGCTCTTTGAAAGCTCTGCCGCAGGTTGAGCTTTATCTTTGTTACAGTTGTATTACTCATATGCCCAAGTGATGTGAATGTGAGAATATTCTGTTTTGCAGCAAAGCAAGATAATTTTAGGCCACAGTAATTTTCTAGCATTTGCTAAATGCTCTGACGGCTTCTATGTGGCAGACCTGAGAACGTACGGCTGATTCAGGTCCTGGTGCAAATTGAGTTGGGACCAAAATCACAGGTTAGTACGAAAGATTAATGATATTTATTCACTGGCTTCTATCACACCAAGCTACTTCTCAGTTCATTACTAACCTCGGGGAACGTTCCTAAAGTTAGTTTTATTGATTTCAAATGAAGATATTTAGAGGAACATTGCATTCGAATTGGAAAAAGAACATTGCTTTCACTTAAGTCAACAAACTCTTTTGCATACTAAAAGGAGGTTCAATGGTATAGGTTACAGCAAAAGTAGCTTTAAAGCAAAGGCAGCTTCTCCAGGCAAGTCAAATCCTTTAGTAATTTAATAATGCTATCAAGAAAACGTTGCCACTATTTTTAAGCTAAGGATTCCAGTTATTTTATTTTGCATAGTAACTTCAGATAACTAGCTAAATACACAGTTGAAATACATATATATTTTCTGTTCTATCAGTTAAAGGTTTTGTAATTTTGCACAGTTAGTCTTGCGATTTACACATATTCTGCGTGCTACATAGCCAGACAGGGGACATACAGAGCTCCTAATGCAGCAATTTGTTTTCCTGGTCCTGTAATGCAGCTTTAGATGTAACCACTGGCAGCCTCTTCAATGGAAAGCAAATTAGGATCACATCCAGGGAGCTCACTTAGGCTACATTTGCCACTGTGCGAATGGCAGCAGCAAGAGTCTGTTTAATCCTGCTGCTGTGTTTAACAAGTGTGAGTGGCTATCTGTGGCAGTTGTGTCCGTACACTTCAATGACAGGTTGTCGGCAACTGCAGCTATTCATGATTGTTCGCACAGCCAGTGATTATCTGTATTGATTGCTGTTGGATGCACACAAAGTGCATCCAGTAATTACTGTAGGTAATCCCTGGCTGTGTGAACAGCCACAAATAGCTGTGGCCACCAACAACTTGTCATTGAAGTGTACAGGCATGGCAGCAGCAGTTGGCACTCACACCTGTCACACACACAACAGCAGGAATCACAAGATCCCTGCCCCTGGCATTCACATAGTGGCAAAACATCCGTGTGAATGTAGCCTTAGGGGTACCGGAGTGAGCACCTTGAATAGCAGAGGTTTGTGTATCACAGGAATGTCTGACAGTCTCCGGCAGGAACACAAGAAGGTCTCACACCAATGACATCACGTTCTTTCAACAAACTTTATTTAATCAGAAAATATGTGCTTAAAGTCCCCTCCACATTTCACATTTCACTCTACAGGGCTTGGTAGTTGACATCTCAACCAAGTCCAAAAGAAAGAAATGCATCAGAGAAGGTCAGTTCCCAGTCAGGGAACTGCAGCACTTGCTGTGTCATGAAATAAAGTTTAGGAAGGAAGTAGCAGCAGCTCTGCCCATCCCTCCCCTTTGCAGTTGATTCCGATAAGGCTTTGTACTTTGTAAATGGGTTCACATAATGCAAAGTGCTCTGTGATTGGGCAGGAGGAGGGGAGGGTGGGCAGAGCTGCTACTCTGTGAAAAAGACTCTGCAGCTGTAGTAGCCAAGACCAGTAGTTCCAGCAATGGAGTTCCAAAAATATATTGATAGCTATGCTCCCAACGTAAAATAAAAATGTAAGTTGACAATTAAAGAGATAAGTCCACGAAGTGGCATGCACCAAGCTGGACTTAACCCATAGTAATCAGCCACATTTTAAAAAATTAAGGGAAAGGGAGGGAGACAGCGTGACCAGACTGGTGTAGTACGTTCCAAGAAGGTTTACTTGCAAAGAAAAGTTAAAAATGAATACTCACAAAATTATAAAAACCACACATATACAGTATCTCACAAAAGTGAGTACACCCCTCACATTTTTGTAAATATTTTATTATATCTTTTCACGTGACAACACTGAAGAAATGAAACTTTGCTACAATGTAAGGTAGTGAGTGTACAGCTTGTATAACAGTGTAAATTTGCTGTCCCCTCAAAGTAACTCAACACACAGCTATTAATGTCTAAACCGCTGGCAACAAAAGTGAGTACACCCCTAAGGGAAAATGTCCAAATTGGGCCCAATTAGCCATTTTCCCTCACTCCGGTGTCATGTGACTCATTAGTGTTACAAGGTCTCAGGTATGAATGGGAAGCAGGTGTGTTAATTTTTTTTTTTTTTTTAACGTAAATGTATCCCCGGACTGCCCCCATTCATCACAGCATATCTCTATTTACTATAGTTCCATTGTCTTACTCCCTCCCTAATTTGGTGTTATCGCTCTCACGTTCTCATACTGGTCACTGGAAGTTCAACATGGCACCTCATGGCAAAGAACTCTCTGAGGATCTGAAAAAAATAATTGTTGCTCTACATAAAGATGGCCTAGGCTATAAGAAGATTGCCAAGGCCCTGAAACTGAGCTGCAGCACAGTGGCCAAGACCATACAGTTGTTTAACAAGACAGGTTCCACTTAGAACAGGCCTCGCCATGGTCGGACAAAGAAGTTGAGTGCACGTGCTCAGCGTCATTTCCAGAGGTTGTCTTTGGGAAATAGGCGTATGAGTGCTTCCAGCATTGCTGCAGAGGTTGAAGGGGTGGGGGGGTCAGCCTCTCAGTGCTTAGACCATATACCGCACACTGCATCTAATTGGTCTGCATGGCTGTCATCCCAGAAGGAAGCCTTTTCTAAATATGATAAGCAGACTAAGGACATTGATTACTGGAGCCATGTCCTGTGGTCTGATGAGACCAAGATAAACTTATTTGAAACATAGAAAAGTGACGGCAGAAAAAGACTGAGTAGTCCATCGAGTCTGCCCCTTTTTATTTTTATTTTTTTATTTTTTTTTACATTAACCTTGTTGTCTGTCTATAGATTTATGTTTATCCCAAGTATGTTTGAAGCCATTTACTGTTGACTGTCTCACAACCTCTGTTGGTAGTTTATTCCAATCATCAACCACCCTTTCAGTAAAATAATGCTTTCTAAGATTAGTTTTGAACTTCCCTCCTGTTAGTTTGAGGTCATGCCCCCGTGTTCTTGATTTTGGTTTTCATATTGAAAAGACTGCCCTCCTGAACCTTATTCACCCCCTTGATGTATTTAAAGGTTTCAATCATGTCTCCCCTCTCCCTTCTTTCCTCCAGACTGTACATATTAAGTTCCTGAAGTCACTCTTGATATGTTTTATCCCCCAGACCTTTCACCATTTTTGTTACCCGTCTCTGAACGCGTTCTATCTTATCAATAGCTTTTTGTAAGTGTGGTCTCCAGAACTGGACACAGTATTCTAAGTGAGGTCTCACTAAAGATCTATATAGAGGAATCAGAACCTCCTTCCTCCTGCTGGTGATCCCTGTACTGATACATGCCAGAATTCTATTTGCTTTTCCCACTGCCTAGTCACACTGTTTGCTCATTTTGCAATCATCTGAAATAAGCACCCCCAAATCTTTTTCTTCTGTAGTGATGGCTAACACTGTACCCCCAATGCTGTACTCTCTAAGGGGATTCTTTTTCCCTAGATGCATTATTTTACATTTAGAAATATTGAACTGCAGTCTCCACTGCTTTGACCAATTTTCCAGCAATGCCAAATCATGTTCCATGTTACAGACACCAGGGACATCAGCAAAGAGACATACATTGCCCAACAAACCTTTAGTTATATCACTTACATATAGGTTAAATAGAACAGGACCCAGTAGAGAGCCTTGTGGTACCCTACTAGTGACTGGTCTCTGTTCTGAGTGAACCCCATTTACAACCACACTCTGGGATCTATCCTTTAGCCAACCGCATATCCACTGAACCACCAATTTGGTTCAGATGGTGTCAAGCGTGTGTGGCAGCAACCAGGTGAGGAGTACAAAGACAAGGGTGTGTTGCCTACAGTCAAGTGTGGTGGTGGGAGTGTCATGGTCTGGGGCTGTATGAGTGCTGCCGGAACTGGGGAGCTACAGTTCATTGAGGGAACTATGAATGCCAACATGTACTGTGACATACTGAAGCAGAGCATGATCCCCTCGCTTCGGAGACTGGGCTGCAGGGCAGTATTCCAACATAACGACCCCAAACACACCTCCAAGACGACCACTGCCTTGCTAAAGAAGCTGAGGGTAAAGGTGATGGACTGGCCAAGCATGACTCCAGACCTAAACCCTATTGAGCATCCGTGGGGCATCCTTAAACAGATTGTGGAGGAGTACAAGGTCTCTAACATCCACCAGCTCTGTGATGTGGTCATGGAGGAGTGGAAGAGGACTCCAGTGGCAACCTGTGAACATCTGGTGAACTCCATACCCAAGAGGGTTAAGGCAGTGCTGGAAAATAATGGTGACCACACAAAATATTGACACTTTGGACCCAATTTGGACATTTTCACTTGGGGGTGTACTCTCTTTTGTTGCCAGCGATTTAGACTTTAATGGCTGTGTGTTGAGTTATTTTGAGGGGACAGCAAATTTACACTGTTATACAAGCTGTACACTCCCTACTTTACACTGTAGCAAAGTATCATTTCTTCAGTGTTGTCACATGAAAAGATATAATAAAATATTTACAAAAATGAGAGGGGTGTACTCACTTATGTGAGATACTGTATATATACTGTATGTTTTTTGTTATACTTAACTTTTCTTTGTAATTAAATAAGGGCTACATGCTCATACCCCCCATTTTGGTCTGTATTAATTGTCTTTGTTAATTTCATGGATTGTTTTTTAACTGCATCATTCACATCTTCCATGAGTGGTTGAGCGCTGATAGCCTAGGGCCATTCCTGGCATTGGGGAATAATCATTTTTTTACATATTAAAAAGTGGCTGATCTCTTGGAGTTCAGCTCTTATGTAGCCATATACAGTCAGGCAACCAGCATTTTTATACGAAAAACTAGTAATGACATCCCCTAAGTCATAAACAGCCTGTTTTTAAATATGATAATGGTAATTTTCTGATTTGATCATAACTGTAGCCATGAACTTCCTTGAGAGTGGCTGGTATTAGTGTTTCAACTTATAGCTGCCCTACCATATTTCACACATCCGTATACACTGACCAGGCCGGCTCTTGTTTTTCTTGTTTTATTTATGGGAAATAACTTGGATGGGGATAAGGGATGACTGTGGGATGCCCAAAGAATTATAGTACACAAAGTCCATATACACTCCTGTATATGCGCACTTCACTGCAGCCCGTCCTTCTGCAGACTGTTACTCCTCACAACTCTCCAGCACTCAACTTGTTGACCGTTTCTCCTACTACCTCTCCAGCACTCAACTTAGTAAATCATCACTCCATTACTCCTCTCCAGTACTAAACTTAGTTTCCAGCTTGAAAGGAAATTTATCAAGCTTCCCTGTTCCTTTCTCTTCACCGTGGTTAGCACATTGCGAGGCCTACTCTCAGTAGGAACTCCAAAACACCCATTACAGGCCAGGGATCACAGGCCCCTGAATGTGTAGCAAAAGCACTTGAGTGCTAGCTGGGCCTTTGATGGACTACAACTCCCAGCCCATCCCTCGTTCAGGTGCCACCGACCTGCTTTTCCTCAGTAACTCTCCTTTCCCTGAACTGGCTCCCAAGGCTCCCACAGACTGTTCACTATTCATCTCCCAGACTGCTCCAGCACTTTCACTTGCAGTTCCCAGGGACGGTCACTCACCAAACTGGTGGATCACTTTAAATTCTCTCACTGTGTAGCACCTCTGCTGTTCTCCTGTTCCCTGTGTGACTCCAGGAATCACCACCACTCCTGGCTGTACTCGAACCTCCAGGCCCCAAGGTCACCCTCCCCAGACCGGGACAACCTCCCAGGTAGGGGCCCCCACAGCGCCTCTGCTACATCTCCAGACTTCCACCCGACACTTCTCCCCCATATTGGGCTGACTCAGAGTATTTAAGGAGGCCCATCCCCTGCCAAACCTGCTTGGGGATCGGTCAGGGCTCCCCAAAATACTCCAGATGGCTCCACCTATCTCCCAGCTCTCTCACCAGAAACCCTCCCTAGGTTTCTAGAAAGAGGTTAGAGGTATTGGTGACCTCATCTGTCAAGTCAACTCAATCCTCCCTGAGCCTCTCCTCCCAGCCCAGATCAAAACATTCAGGCCTGCTCTTACACTCAGGCCTGACTAAATTTTACCTCACCTAGCAAACCCTGCTAGAAAAACGCACCTATACTATGGGGGCGCTATATAACATTGATGGATTTTTATTAACCCACATCAGCGTATCATCTTTTGTAGGACAAAATGTTATTTGACTGTGTATTTTTAGTCTTCAGCCTCAAATATTAATTTTTCATTTGGCTCTTAAATGTAAGTCTTTATTCATTCATTCCTCTTGTGCTCTGCACCATGTACAGGTGTGAATTAGTCATAAACAGACTTCAATAGCCAAAGACTCATCTATTATTACTACCGTACAACAGAATAATCCGCACACAGAAAGATTCCCAGAGATCTTTTTTTTTTTTTTTAAAGAGTTGGCTTGTTATGTTTCACTTAAATGCGTTTAGTGTAATCGTATAATATGCTCTGACAGGTGCTCTCAAGCTCCCTTGTTACTTACCTAACTTAATTAAAAACCTGATATAAAATTCTGTTTCAAAAAGCCAGTTATAGGTCATTGTGGCTACACTTTTTGAGGCTTAACTTCACCTTCTCTTTTATTACAAGAGGTGAATGTAATCTTGACCAAATTCATTAAAAATTTTACATTTAGTTAATATTTTATGCTTAAAGTAAATCTGAAAGACCACCTTAGCTTGTAACAAGGTCCACAGAGCACGTACCTTATATAGTCTGAAGCCATGTTCAGTTTTTCAATTAGGGATTTTTTTTTATGTGGAAAATGTAAATGCCAATTAGGCTCACAATAGTCCTTTTAAACAACCCTACTACATAAATAATCTATACCAAGGTAGAACATACTTGTTTTGAACAGAGGGCATACTTACCTCTCTGCCCGCACCATTGAACTTCAATCTGTTTAAGAGAAATGGTCCTCCAAAGTCCACTGGCAAACCAACACTTCTGGTATTGTCTTCCCCCAGAGCTGTCCTGCTGCTGACTTCATACTTGGACAGGAGAGATCAATGACATGGAATTCGGTAGGAGGAACCACTAAGAGCTGTGTGGGACCACAGAGATTGACATTCCCGAAAGTGTCAGTTTCCCAGGAAATTTCAGGGGACCAGTTCTTATGAACAGGGAGGCGTCATGAAATGTAATTATTGTGAGAAAGGTAAATATTCTGTTCTTAACAGGTATTTCTTTACTTGCTTATTATATAATTTATGTAAGTGACAGGGTTGCTTTGCAGCCAAACTCCCATAGCAGCCATTCAGATTTCACCTTGCAGAATTTCGGACTACTTTCTCAGGGCAACAGATTCCCTTTTCCAATGTATTCTTTTGTTTTATTAAGACAACCTCCAATTTTTCAAGACATTCTCAATAGAGAAAACATAGTGACGCAAGATGTAGTTAGCAAAATGTGATATCTTAGTGTCCTGCTTTCTAGTAATTCTGAAACATATAAATTAAAATTTTAATAGCCTCATAGAAAAACGTTATACAGGCTGATAAAAACCCATTCAGCATATCATACCACCAGCTAGCTACTAGTGTCACAGCTAATGATAGCTTGAGCTATTAGCTCTTAGCGATCACAGCTTTCATAAAGGAAATGTATAGTGGTTTTCTATATATTAGCTTTAAATCCCTGACAAGTGAACACAAGTGTTTGACTAAGTGCTCTTACTGAGCTCAAGCTTTAGCAATCCCATTTTTGCTGTGACACATACCCCAAGCAATGCATGGGGGTCAATTCACTAAGAGTTAAATAATGGCAAATAAAATACAGAAAAATAATGCATGCGTTAAATCAGTTGTGAAAGTTCACTAAGAATTTAAATAACGAATGCAGGATTTTTTAGATTGTTCGGTAACTACCACATTTTCTCATACGGTAATTTATCGCAAGTGTCAGTGGTTAAGGGTTGTTTAAGGTCATTTCCTTATAATACTTTACTTTTTAACATGTTTGTTATTTTTCTTTTGCAAAAAAACTATTTTTTAATCTAAAATTTTTTACAGTAATTTGTATTTGAAGGCAGAACTACCTTCTCAAATCTCTCCTGATGTTTGGTAACCCAAGCGCTTTTACTAAATCCATCATGCCATACATTCATAAAAATGTTTTTTTTTTTTGTAAATGTATGGCCTACTAGAGTTGTTGAAATTGCTCTTTTCTATGTTTTTAGCACAATTCTGTGCTGCTGCCTATGTTTATATTGTGGAAACTAAAAAAAAAAAAAACTGGACTATATATTTTTAATCATTTTTTTAAACATTTTTATTTATTTTTCATGTTCCTATCCAAGTTTAACCTGTTGTAATGGTGTATATAGCCAAAGGTAGTACAGTGGCCACTTCAAGAGGTCACTTCTAGTTGGAGTAAATGTCATGGTTATCATACTCCATTGTTGCACTTTTGTAAACGTTTACTTAAAAAAAAATGTTACTTTTTTTTTTTTTTAAAGTTCTTGCTGAATTTCAGCCGAAGTTAGCATTTGATTTGCACTGCACGTCATGTCTTTTTGATTTAATAAAAAATGATGTGTGTCCACTGCTGGTGGAATAGTGTCAACTTTCTGTGGGCCCGCTGTGGTGGAATTAGACCCCTCTCTGAGGGTAGTATTGCACCCCTTTCTGTGTGTGGAATAGTACACCTACCCGTGGGTGTTCTGTGGGGGGAATTAGGCCCCTTTCTGTGGGTTGAAATAGGCCCTTGGGGGTGGAATGCCCCTTTCTGAGGGTCAGGGTCTTTCTGGTACAGCACTGGTTACTGCCACCAAAAGGGTGGTGTTATATATTGCACCTTTTTTTAGTTCTTGTTTAGTTTGTGAATTGGACTTAAAGCGGAGTTCCACCCAAAAGTGGAACTTCTGCTTTAAGGGAAGGTGACCCTTGACATGCCACAATCGGCATGCCAATTTTGGGGGGGTGACCGGGTTTTCACAGGGTCCCATATCCCACTTACTCTCCTGGCATCACGGAGCCGGAAGGAAGTTTACCTTCCCCCCTCCCACTCAGCGATCTTCTGGGACATTCACAGGGCGCAGCGCCAGCTAAAGCCAGGTGTTCACACTTGTGATGCGAGACTGCAGGTGGCTGCATCGCTGGAGCGTGTGTCAGGTGAGTGTCCAATTATTAAAAGTCAGCAGCTACACTTTTTGTAGCTGCTGACTTTTAAAAGGGTGGAACTCCGCTTTAACATATTACCGCACAATTTTTTGCGAAAGTTACAGACAATTTTTTTTTCCGTTGATTACCGCAAAATCGTTATTTTTTTAATGAATTGGTCTTTATTTACCGCATGCAATAATTTATGCAAATGAGTAACATGATACCCTTACTGCATGCATTAAAGCTTAGTGAATTGACCCCATGGTCCCTAATTATTCAGCCCCAGTCCCCACACTCACTGCTTTTTTGAAGGTATTAAACTACCTGTCTTAATTGCCATCCTACCCTTGCAATATAATGGTTCGCCAACAAGAGCCTGGCTCTATTCTGTTGATTTCTGGTTCTCTGCCTTCATCAGTTCTTCAGTTTGACCTGCTCAATGGTTCCTATGTATATATCACATTTTGTATTACTCTAAGAAATGCTAGTGAATAAGCCCAAAATAATATTTTAGCACCATGATATTGTTTCTTAAAAATATAGAAAAATGCAAACATAAATTTGTTTTATCTATGACAGCTAGATCCTCAGACGTGTCTGAGTCTGTCTTATAGGGATGAGCCGAACATCCCCCGGTTCGGTTCGCACCAGAACATGCGAACAGGCAAAAAGTTTGCGCAAACATTCGAACAACGTTAAAGTCTATGGAACATGAAAAATCAAAAGTGCTCATTTTAAAGGCTTATATGCAATGTTATTGCCTTGAGTCCTGCCCTAGGGGACATGTATTAATGAAAAAAAAAGTTTTTAAATCAATAGTTTTTTCACGAGCAGTGATTTTAATAATGCTTAAAGTGAAAAAAAAAAAAATTGCTTTAAATATCGAGCCTGGGGGGTCTCCTTAGTCTGCCTGTAAAAGGGCGCACCTCTGTGATGTTTAAAACATAGCCAGAGCAAAATGACAATTGTCATTTAGTATCGCAGCTGTAATGTATTGCCGGTTCCCGGCAATATAGATAAAATCAACGAAAAGCATTGCGTTGACCCCCCCCCCCATCCATACCAGGTCCCACAGGTCTGGTATTGATTTTAAGGGGGACCCCGCTCCAAAATTTATAAAAAAAATTGCGTTGGGTTCCCCCACAAAACCTGTAACAGGTCCTTCAGGTCTGCGGGCCTGACTTATGTATGCGTTTTCTTTGCTGCACGAGCTCGCGGGGACGGTAGCGCTTTTACATTTTTTTTTTTTACACTTTTTTATTTATTTTATTTTTTTTAACACTATTTGTTTAAAAAAAAAAAATAATCTGATCACTTTTATTGCTATCACAAGGAATGTAAACCTCCCTTGTGATAGTAATATATGGTGACAGATACTCTTTATGGAGGGATGGCGGGTCTAAAAGACCCCCCATCCCTCCTTTGCACTTCACAGTATTCAGATCGCCAAAAACGGCGATTCTGAATACTGTCATTTTTTAAAAACCGGGCCGTTGGCCGCCGAGTAAACCGGAAGTGACGTTGTGCCGTCGCTTCCGGAAATGTACGAAGGAGTCCCGATTTAAGCCGATTCCGGCTTCCACAGGGACTCCACACAGCGTTTAGAAGCGCCGGATCGGAGCTCCAGTCTCCTGGTGGGACGGGAGACCGGAGACGGTGGCCGGAGGGGGGTGGCCCCTCCCGCTCCCTGGGATAAAGACCAAGTGGCTTCCGAGCTGGACCGGCAACGTAGCCTGTAGCTGCAGGAGATACCCCGATACATCCACTTAAAGCTGCTGCCGTTTAAAAACTGTGATTTGCGTTAAGTGGTTAAAAATTGTGATGACATGCCCCAGTCAAACAGGTGGTGAAAAATTGGGCCTTGGGTGTTGGCGGTGCCAGAACACTGTTACCCCTTGCAGTTACTCTTGTTGGGCGCAGGAACGGGCGCTGCTGTTGTAAATTAGTTTAAACACTTAACGCAAATCCCTGTTTATAAACGGTGGCTGCTTCACTGTGCAATGGAGTAGGCCGGAGCAGCCAGGAGGGCTGAGGTGGCCTGGAAGAGGATGGGCTGGGATCTGTAGTCCATCAATCCTAGCTATCACAAATTTACTTTGCTACACCCTGGGTGCCCCGTGGCCCCTGCCTGTAATGGGTGGTCCTGAGGCCCTGCTAACAGAAACGCAGGCCTCACCATGTGCTAGCTAGGCCAGAACCAAGTGTGCGCAGGAGAGAGGAACCTGGAGAAAAGTGACAATTGAAGCAAGTATATGCTGGAGAGAAGAAGGAGGGTATATACAGAAGTGTATATAGGAGGTCCCGTTAACGTTGATCTTTTGGGCATCCCACGATCACCCCTACCCCATCCAAGTTTTATCTCCTAATAAGCAACAAAAAAAACCAAGAAACCATCCGTGACTCCGAATGGAAGGGAATGTGTGATTGAGGGCAGAGTGACAGGTGGACCACAGCAACCAGCCACCCCTAAGGGGGACCTTGGCTACACTAAGTTAAATTGCTAAAAAGGGTCTTTTTCCATAGAATAGTTCTGCTCAGAAACTCCTTAACTGTTCATATTGGTTGAGCAATAATTACATTTTTGCTCGAAGATTCCGCACATCAGCTGAAATATGGCACTTTTAAGCCCAGCCAACTTAGCAGTCTTTAACCCATACAGAATTTTCTGTCTTTGGATTAGCAGTAGTGAGAGCTTTCACATTTTTGTAACTTTGAAGAAAAAAAAGCCTCATCTTCAATCCAGGATCCTAGGTGTTCCAAAGGTACCTATAAGTATCGCAGACACCAAAATTGTCTGAATTTCAGATTAGTTGTTATCATCGAAATGTGTCTGGACGGGATTTGGGCTTGTGTCTATAGCATCAGTTTGACATCAGTTTAAGATGCTTCTGAGTTTGTTCAAAATTCACAGATAGGTGCATCTGATCTGTAGTTAAAGTCCTTTTGATCTGATCTGCTTTAGCCCTGGTCACTCCGGTGCAGCTTGTCATGCAATTTGATAGCTTCAAGCGCATAACAAGTCACACACTATTGTCCACAATGGAAGCAGTCAGATTGATTTTGAAAGCATTTCCTGCACTACTTTTTGCAAGACCAGGTGTGACTTGCATAGACATCTGTTAATGAAGTTGAAAAACAGATATCTTCCAAATCGCACCTGCAGTCGCACTGACATGCAACTTTGAAATTGTGTGGCCTCAAGTGAAGTTTCACGATTTCAAAGTTGGATCCAGTGTGACCGTAGACTTAAGCTGTTCTTGTGTTTCAAAAGACTGCATGGAAATACAAATTTCACTTAACTACTTCCACACTGCCTACCGTATATTCACGGCGGCAGTGTGGCTGCGTCCCGCGAATCGCTGTAAATAAGCGGCGATCTGCGGGTGGCCGCTAGGGGGCGTGCACCCGCAGTACACCTGAGGAGTGTGTCCGCGGCTCAGGTGGACCCGATATCCACCGGCGAGCCGCGATGAGCGGCCACAGCAAAAGAATGGGGAACCGCCGATGTAAACATGGTGGTTCCCCGCTCCGTTAGTGGGGGCATAGGAGATCTACTGATCCCTGCCACTGGGATCAGTTAGATCTCTTATTCCCATGGTAGCCCAGCCCCCCACAGTTAGAACACACCCAGGGAACACAGTTAACCCCTTCACTACACCCTGCAGGTTAACCCCGTCAATGTCAGTGACATTTACACAGTAATCGGTGGATATTTAAATTTCTGATCGCTGTATAAATGTCATTGGTCCCATAAAAGTGTCAAAATGGTCCGACATGCCCACCCCAATATCGCAATACCGCTAAAAATCGCAGATCGCTGCCATTACTAGTAAAAAATAAAAAAATAAATAAAAACCCCAGAAATGAATTCTCATCATCCCTAAATGTGGCCACTTTTGCGCAAACCAATCAATACACACTGATTGTGATTTTTTTTACCAAAAATATGAGGAAGAATATAAATCGGCCAAAACCGATGAAAAAAAATGTTTTTTTATATTTTTTTTGGATTTGTATTTTAGCAAAAAAAGTTAGAAAAAAAGGGATTTTATTAAAACTTACCGTAAAATCCTTTTCTCCGAGTTCACTGACAGACGCAGCTCTTCATTACATGTGGGGTTTATGCTTGTCCAACTAGGAGTTAACTAGGCAGGGAAAAGAAACAGCTGTCCACTCTCATGGGGCCGTCCTCTCTTCCCACATAAATCCTCGCATAGCATAGCTCTTCAGTTTGTACACAAGCCATACGAAGAACAGAGCACAGAGGGGTGGGTGCTGCATCTGTCAGTGAACTCGGAGAAAAGGATTTTACGGTAAGTTTTAATAAAATCCCTTTTTCTCCTACGTTCACTGACAGACGCAGCTCTTCATTATGTGTGGGGATGTCCTCAAGCTGTGTCAAAAAGAGGGGTGGGTAAACAATAACAACTGTACCCAACAGAACCTCTAAGGAGGCGCCAGACGCGCTTACACTGCCGCCTGCAAAACTTTGCGGCCAGAGGCAGCATCCGAAGATGCTAGCACATAATTCTATAAAACTAAAAAAAAGTGTGCCGAGGCCCAAGGGGCCGCCTTGCACACCTGTGACACCGAGGCCTGGTGTCTAAAAGCCCAGGAAGTAGTAACAGCCCGGGTATAATGAGCCGTGACCGAAAAGGGGGACCTTGCCCCGAAAGAATATGCGTGGGTCACGGTTTGTCTAATCCAACGAAAGTAGTAGCCGAGGAGGCTGCCAAGCCTTTGCGCGGACCCCCTGTCAGCACAAATAAGGCATCAGCCTTCCGAAAAAAGGCTGTAGCAGCTAAATACATTCGTAAGGCCCTCACTACGTCCAAGGCATGCAACTCAATTTCATTTGGGTGTGATGGATGAGGGCACAAAGAATGAAGAGGGTTCACACTGCCGACTGCAGTGACAGCAACTTGGCTGGAGGAAGGAAAACCTTGCCTGTCCTGAGTCCAGAATCAGGCCCAGATACTCCAGACGACAGGGTGGAGACACCGTTGACTTCTGCAGGTAGAGCAACCAGCTAAAGTCCTGCAGGGAGTCATTGTGCCCTACCAGAGCCGAGGCGGACTCCGCTCGCAGGAGCAGGTCGTCTAGGTAGGCTACTACCTCAATGCCTCTCTGTCACAGCCACGCCAATACCGGTTTTGTGAAAGATCGAGGGGCTGAGGCAAAACCGAAAGGGAGTGCCACAAATTGATAATGGAGGTCACCTACTGCAAATCGAAGGAGACGCTGATGCCGTGGACAAATAGGTACATGGAGGTATGCATCCCTGATGTCCAGAGACGCCAGAAATTCCCCCTGATGGAAGGCGGCCACAACCGAGCGGATAGATTCCATCCGGAATTTCCGTGCCCTAACATACCAGGTCAGGGCCTTCCGGTCCAGTACTGGCCGGACCCCACCCCCTTTTTTTGGGGACCACAAACAGATTTGAGTAAAAACTCGAAACTCTCGCTGGAGGCACTGGCACGATCACCCATTGGTTCGAGAGTGCTTTGCCTGCGGAAGCCCTAAGTTTGAAGGGAAGAACCTGACTGGGGGCAGAGGGTCGAACTCAGAAACGACCCCCCACCCGAAACCTGGGTGGGAGCAACCCATCAGGCTGAGGAGGTTTGTCCTCCGCCTTTTCGGTTTTGCGCTGCCACTGCCGGTACCCGGCCCCTGCAGCGACCTTACCGGGGCGGGTTCCTTTTACCCGCCGCGCCCGGGGTGCGAATGAACCTCTTCCGATCCCAGGTAGGGGGCCCTTGTCTATGGCGAAACTCACGCCTCCGGTGCTCTGGGAGTAAGGTGCACTTACCTCCTGTGAAATCCTTAATGATCTCACCCAGTCGTGGACCGAATTCATGTCCACCCTGAAAGGGAAGGTCTACGAGACCTTTTTTGGAAGCATGGTCACCGGACCAAAACGCAACCAGAGTACCCGTCTGAGGATACGGCAACACCGCTATCCTGGATAACATAGGCAGTAAATCAACGGAAGAACATTCTGGAGCTCTGCCATACGCTTAGACAGATATTGCGCCGCCATGGCGGACGTCAAGGTTGGTCGCAGAGCCTGCCACCAGGAAGAGCGACCTTAACAGTGCCACTGTCTTTTTGTCAGCGGGGTCCTCGAAGGAAGGAACCCCTTCCAGAGGAATGGTCGTCGCCTTATTAAGGCGAGCTATCAGCGGGACCACCACAGGCGACTTCCGTTTTTTTTTTTACAAAAAAAACTTTCCTCAAAGGGATAGCGAGCAGCGAACCGTTTCGGCCTATGCTCTCGGAGTGTGGGAGGAAACCGGAGCACCGGGAGGAAACCCACGCAGGCACAGGGAGAACATGCAAACTTCAGGTAGGGAGGTCATGGCTAAGACCTGAGCCAGCAAGCATTTTGCTGTCAGGCGCAAGTGCTATCCACTACACCACTGTGCTGCCGCGAAAAAGAATGCTGCGGACGCTGCCATTCATGACAATTAAAGTGATCAAGAAAAATTGATCATAGGGGTAAGCCTTTGGGGGCCTGGAGGACCCCACCACATGCGCAGAAGTCTGCGATTTGTCATCCTGGCTAAGTCGCAGCGTAGTGCGAATTCCAGCGGTAATGGCGGAAAACCGCTGTCCCCTGATCCCTTTCTCCGAGGGACGCTTCTTGGGGGCCTGTTGGGCGACATCCGCCCGGGGAGCATTCACTAAAGACCGCCGCAGCTGGTCCAAAAAAGTTGCGCAGATGTGTCTGAGTCAGCAAGCAAGCAGGTGCAGCAGTATAGTCTGCCATCGTTCTCCCCCCCCCCCCCCCAAATCCCCCTTAGTAACACACAGATGTATACTAAAAGTTGAGGGCACCCCCACACAGCCGCACACCACTGCCCCACAGTGCACCAGGGAACCCCAGAGGACTGCACCCGCCGCCACCAGCACCCACAGGAGAGCCCAGCAATACTTGCTGTTTGCTGCCTGTAACCTTTGAGGACCGTCAGAAGAGCCACGCCGTCCGGAGCACACACAGTTCCAAGAGAAAAGAAAAACGTTTACCACACGTTTTTGCATAGGCAGGGGACTCCAATATGGCCGCCGTTGAACACTAGAGGCCGAAAACCACCTGCAGGGAACGTGCAGTACCGCAAACAGCCCCTCTGAGCGCTAGAGGGAAAGCTCCATAGGCTCAGCATGTCCGCGGCTACGGTAAAATGGCTGAAGTGGTTAAGTAAACAAAAGTCATGAGTTTGAGTCACCCTGAAACCTAATATAAAAGCCATATTGATGGTGTTTGTAGCACCCTCCTAGGTAGGTGCAAGAAAAGAGTATTGTTTTGGGGTCTTTCTGCTTACCAGGAAGAATGCTATGTAAATTTAGAGTGCTCTCTGCTTACCAGGGAGCAGGATCTCTTAACAAGGAAGGTGAGAGGGGCTGTGGGCAAATTACGACGAACCTCTACCGCAAACCAAGTGCAGGTAATACATTATTACATGCAACCAGTGCTCACCCAGTCCCTTTGAAGAGAAGCATACCATATGCACAGTATCTGAGACTGCGCAGGAACTGTGCACATGATAATGACTTCCAGATTCAAGCTTACGGATTGCAACAACGTCTACTAGCTTGTGGATACTCAAAAACCATTCTGAAAAAGGCATACAATCGAACTATCATCCAGTCGAGGGCTTCTCTTCTATATAAAGCTAAAAAAGATACAAACAAGCCAACTGTGAAATTAAATACAAAATTTTCGGCTCATGAAAATCAACTGAGAAGTATTATCACTAAACACTGGCATCTTCTAGCGGAAGATCCCACTCTGAGTAAATATGTAACACCACATGCAGAAATAGTATTCAGATGTGCCACATCCCTTAAAGACACTTTGGTTTCCAGTTATTATAAACCTACGAGTGAGAGGTCATCACTTCCCCATGGTACATACAGATGTGGTAGTTGCACTAAGTGCCCTTGGGTGACTGAGGGATCCACCATCCTCCTCCCCAATAATCAATCACATAACTTGCGTCAATACGCTGACTGCACCACCAAAGGTGTAATTTATTTAATGAAATGTGAGTGCTTGGCCTTTTATGTTGGGAAAACAATCCGGATAGGAGACCATATTTACTACTCTGAAAATGGTAAAACCCTTACTCCGGTCACTAGGCACATAGGACTACATCATAGATACAACAATACGGTTGTATCATTTAATGTTTTGGAAATTGTTCCCCAGGACCCTCGAGGGGGAAACTGGGACAAAAGAATCCTGCAGTGTGAAACGTTCTGGATAGAACGACTAAACGCTACCAGGCCGCCGGGCCTGAATGAAGTACAAACTTATAAACATTTTTTATAATACTTCCTTTCATATAGTTTATGGGAGGGACAAATGTTTGGGTCTGTGGCTGTTCACCTCATTTTTTCATTATTTTTTCATTTTCCATTTTTACCCCTCCCCCCCCCCCCTTTCTTTTTTCGTTTTTATTATCCTTCCTCTCTCTATTGGTTTGTTTTGGACATCATTTCCAATGACCATGCTATATATACCATAGATGTCCCTGACTGTGTCCAAAAAATATAATCTCCGTTCTGGAGATAAAGATACTCAAAGTAAAGTTATGCTGTACAACTGATAGGGTATAATATAAATCAGCCCATGGGTAGATATTAATCTACCTTTAACCACTTGCCGACCGCCGATCGGCATCTGACGGCGGCAAAGTGGCTCGTTCCCGCAAATCGCCGTCATATGACGGCCGCTGCGGGAACGAGTTTAGTGAGCGCGCGCGCGCCGCCGGAGGCGCGCCCTCACTGTGTCCAGGGGGGGCCAGGGAGCGGGTGCGGTGGCTTCGATTGCCGCCGGCTACCCGCGATGGCCCCCCCGGAGCGAGTGAGCGGAGGTCCGTGTATGTAAACACGCCGCCGCGCGCGCGCGAGTGATTTGAGCAAGGGCGTCGCCGGCAGTATACTGCCGCTAAACGCCCTTGCTCGGTGAAACGGCGGCAGTCTACGGCTAGCCGCCAGCCGTTCACCAATTTCCATCTAATTATAGATGGGTACCCGACTAAATATAATATGGGATAGTCAACATGTCGTATTGAAATGAAACTCATAGAAATAGAGGTCTTGCCTCTAATATAAAAAACCTGTGTCAGTCCCTGTAGATACCATATATATCGTACCAGTAACCTTTACTACAGGTTTTGTTTGGTTATCTCTCTCCTTCCT
>BLSH010240563.1:1161318-1210128 GCA_018402905.1 Glandirana rugosa
GTTTGCGCAAAAGTGGTCGCGTTTACGGATGATGAGAATTCATTTCTGGGGTTTTTATTTTTTTTTATTTTTTACTAGTAATGGCGGCGATCTGCGATTTTTAGTGGTACTGCGATATTTCAGCGGACATGTCGGAACATTTTGACACTTTTTTGGGACCATTGGCATTTATACAGCGATCAGTGCTATAAAAATGCACTGATTACTGTGTAAATGCCATTGGCAGTGAAGGGGTTAACCTGCAGGGGGCGCTCTAAGGGTTAACTGTGTTCCCTGGGCGTGTTCTAACTGTGTGGGGACTGCCCTAGCTGGGGAAGGGAAGTGATCACAGCCTCCATGTAGAGGAAGGCTGTGATCACAGCCCTTCCCCCCTCACAGAACGGAGGTCCGTGTTTACTTACACGGACCTCCGTTCTTTCACTCCGGGGGGGGGGGCATCGTGGGTGGCCGGCGGAGATCGGATCCGCCGCACCCGCTCCCTGGCCCTTCCCGGACACAGTGGGCGCGCGGGCGCGCCTCTGGCGGAGCGCGCGCGCTCACTGGGCTCGATCTCGCATGTAAGCTTATGTCGGTACCAATAAAATCCCACAGCCCCTCTCACCTTCCTTGTTAGGAAATTCCAATATTGAATTAGGGATGTAGGTACCTATATCAATTCTTATTATTTGAGCTGAGTTTATGATATTAGGGAGCAGGATCTATTGATAGGGTCTGCTCATAGTGCTCAGGTACAGCTCCGCGTGTGTGAATGTTTCACACTAGTCCAAAAGGGAGGCATATTGGACAGTGGGAGGAAACCTGACAACTGAGGGCACAAGCATTGTTACAGCCATAGGTGTGCGCAGCCTATTGTATTAGGGTGTGCACCCCAAATGTATTAAAACATGGATGGTGTTATTAGGGCAGTGGATGGTGTCAGTAGAGAAGTGGACTTATCAATAGTGCAGAGGTTGGTGTAAGTTGGGCAGTGGACAGTGTCAGTAGTTTTTTATTTTTATTATTTTTTACAATTTTTTTTAGGGGGCCCTATTGGGGGCTTTGGTGAATTATCAGCAGGGGAAATCTGTACCACAGGGGGTGATTAGGGTGTGCCCAGGCACACCCCCTGCGCACACCTATGGTTACAGCCCTGGCTATTGTCAGAGCAAAGTGCCTCGCTGCATGCTGGGTAACTGCATAAATACCAAGGGCCCATTTGCTCGGGGTCTTCGGCTGGAGAGCGGGGTCCCAGAGGGAGGGAGGGGACAGTTGCCCCTCCTCTGTAGAAGCTGCCATGCAGCCTCAGTTGGTCGAACTGAGGGCCTGAAAGTTAGAGAGAAACTGAACCCAGAGGTCCTGCAGAGCTGACTGGGAGGGAGACACCAGGAACGATCTTATTCTGCCTACAGTCAGTACAGATCTGTGCCATGGGGCCTGTCCTGAGAGGGCCATCCCTTCAGCTAGAAGAGTCAGTGGATGGGTGTCAGTCAAGGGGCTTCTAGAGAGTGTCCTGAAGATAAAGTAGTTGCATCAAGTCTGTTGCTAGAGAGAGCAAGAAGACTTCATTTATCCATACAAGTGACAGTATGGTAAAGCAGTATGGCTGCTTCCACATGTATTCTGGTGAGGCCAAGTGAGAGTTACCCTTATCTACTGTGAATAGTTCCAGTTGGAGTATCCCACTATTCCCTTTTCCCTTCCAAGTTCCAAAATAAATATAACAAAAAAAAAATACCCTCAACTGTTTATTGAGTAACCAGCAAGCAGGAGTAAGGAGGGATATGTGAAAAACCTCCAGCAACTGTCTGCAGGTAATCAGAGGGAGGGCTAAGAAGTCAACACTCAGCAAGCTGTACGGGAACAGTGCTACATGTTGATGGAAGAACTCACTGTACATTATTACTCTGTTCGGTATGCTGATATCTTCAACCTTTCTCCTTGCACCAGCCCTTTTTGTATACATAACATTTCATACAGAGAAGCAGGGCTGTATTTCTACCACTGGAATCTGTAGGCATGCAGCATTTGCCACCCAAAGTATTCCCCCATCTGCTATAATCATTTTACTACACTGTTTTTAAAGTTAAAAAAAATGTTTTTAATCAAAATATTAAACATGTTATACAAATAGCTTTGCACAGAGTAGCCCCAAACCTCCTCTTCTGGGGTCCCCTGCTGGCATTCTTGGCTCCTCCTCTTTTCCATGTGTCCCCATAGCATGCAGCTCTCTATGGGAGCACGCAGTGTATGTTCACTCCTGAGCTAAGTGTATGTTCCAAAGACACACACATCGTGGCTGGGGCTAACCACCGGCTTCCTCCACATAGCATTTGATTAACAACAGTGAGAGCCAATGGCTCCTGCTGCTGCCTGAGTCCCTGTGTGTAGAGGAAGAGAGGGAAAAGAAGAGATCTAGCTGTGCACAGCACTGGATCGATTGAGGCTTCCGGTAAGTATTTAGGGGGTGGGGAGAACCACTTCAGTACAGGTATATCGGCCTCAACTTGGGGTGTCACCCTCTGATGTAGAGTCATTTTTTCAAACCAATGAAACATAGAAGCTGTCTTACCAAATCTGTTTTTATCCTCTTCATCAAAGAGCTCTTTGTGGACCCTGGGGACCAATAACACACAATGGCTAGTATGTTGAAAGTCCCTGACTGTCTGATGACTAAAGGAGTCAAACAACAACTTAATGTGTAGGTATAGGTAAGCATACTTCTCTCCATTATTTCACAGCCTGAGCCACTTAGCCTATCTAGGTCTTGAAATTATCTTCCCCAAATAGTATGAGGATCTTACCTTAGTTGAACTACAGCTTTCTGCATCCAAAGTTGTCAGGTGCTGATGAGTTCTCCATGAAACTCTCAACTAACTTCCCTACATCTGTGAAAAAGGAGACAGGAGGGTATCCTGGGGATGGTTCAGAGACTGTAGCAACTACACCTGGCTTGGACTCTCTGAGTGACTCTTTGGTGGGTTCAGATATATTAACCATACATCAATGCCACTTGTCAGATGTAGGTCCATACCTTGGAATCAGGCCAGAATGTCTAAGAGTGTGTAAGTTTGGGAGTTGTCATGATTTACCTTCATGTCTAGTACATACACAACAATCAGGTGCTAATGTTCTAACTGCTTGGTGGATCTCTACCACCGTCCATGCATCACTGAGAATGCCCATTAAAGTGGTTGCCAACCTGTGACAACCACTTTAACCTACAGGTAAGTCTAGAATAAGGCTTACCTGTAGGTGCCCTGCCTATCTCCCAAACCTGTACGGTTCAGGAGATATGCAGTGTTTTGCATGTACCAACGTCATGTCAGCACATGCGCAGTGAAGAAACAGCCTCCGTGCCGTTTCTCCACTGACCCTGTGCCGTGACTGGCGGCTCCTGTGCGCACGCGCGGGAGTGACGACACGCAACTCCCGCGTGCATGCGCGGGAGTGACGTCACGCGACTCTGGCCAGTCACAGAGCTGGAGTCGCGGCCCCGGAAGGAAGAGGGGCAGAAGATGGACGCGGCCTGGAGCGCGGACATCGATGGACGCCGCAGGCTTCATTTCCAGGTAAGTGGCACATAATGGGCTACTATGCGATGCATAGTAGCCCATTATGCTTCTATTTTACAGGGTTATATTGAGGAATTAAACCTTATATGGGTTTAATTCCTCTTTAATATACTTAGTCCTAATTGGCTAGTCTGCTTCACAACCTTGGGTCTATCCTTGAGGGTCCCCAACGGTCTCTTTAAGGAGCCACTGGATACACGGTTCACTCTGACATTCTTCAGTGGTGACCTAGCCCAACTGAACCCAAACTCACCTACGAACCTGTAGATTAAGCTGGGCTTTATTAAAGAACAAGAAAAAGCTGGGATATACAGTATACACAAAGAAAAGCATGTTTTTAAATTTGCAATTAGCATGTTTACAGAAAGAGGTGCTCTGGCTACTAAACTTTGATCTAAAAAATCTATATTGGCCCTAGAATATATATGTATGCATATGAGGTAGGGACCTTAGATTGTAAGCTTCTTGAGGACAGTGACTAATGTGAATGTACAATGTGTAAAACATGGCGCTATATAAAGACCTGAAAAAAATAAATATTTTCTTTCTGTTTATTTGGGGGTCTATGTAATAAAAAGTTCACTAAACGAATGTGACACACATCCGCACAACTCCAACAAAACTTGCCCTATTCTTAGTAATATAATTATCTTCTATGATCATAAGCACCATCTAGTGGCCATGATGCCTTATTTTCCTGATTGAGGTATTTAAAAACGAATACTGCATTATAGCTCCCGCTGGTGCTTATTATCATAGGAAATAAATATATTACACAGTTTCCTAGGAATTGTGAGGATGTGTGTCACATTTTTTCTGTGAATTTTTAATCCACAGACTCCCTTAGTGTTACAGAAAGTGTCATAATTCACGTATCTATTGTAAATAAGATTTAAATTCTGTACATGGAACACAGCAGCTATAGCACCTACCATCATTTTTTTAAATGGAAAAACACTGATTAAATTATGCAGAAATAGAATTCCAAAAACACAACATTGGCCAAAGACAAGTTTCTCCTAGAAATACCAACCATAGCAGTTTTCTGATTATTAGTACCTAGAAGTCTGAACATACAACAACAAGATCTTCTTGTCACAGAAACAGTGACAGCAGTTTGGAACTCAAGCTCTTAATGAAATATGCATAAGATGTGTCCAAGATTTATAATTTATTTTGAATTATTCCTATAAGTGTCCTCAAAAATGAAAGTCGGAATAGAACGGATACTGCATTGTGTCACTTCTGCAAGTCTGTCAAAATGGGATCTGATACATGACTAGCAAGTCACAATTGTCAGTCTTTATATTCTTCAGCCACCTGCCACTTACAGATAAAATATGAACAGCTCTGTCCCATCAGCCTCAGGGGGTTGTGTGTTGTCTGACTCACATTCATGAATGCTGAAGCCATCTTGTTCTGTTTAGCTGAATTTTTAACCATTTGCTCTTAATAAATTGTAGGTGCTTTGAGTGAGCACATTGTTACTTTAAATCCTGTAATTTTAATGTTTGCAATTGCAATTAAGCGAAAAAAGAAATAACAACGAGTCTCTTTCATATTTATTGCATTTATAATCTTATTTTATTATTAAATATGGCCATTTTATACTTAAAGTGTTACTAAATCCACAACAGTAAATCAGTCTGTATATGCAGTAAAGCATATCTTTTCTATGTTATACTCACTGTGGAACCTAAGGGGTTAATCGTCTACATTGTGTTAAAAGACTGTTTGATCCTAACTTCTGTGATCCTCCCCTTCTTCCAGTGTCTCCAACTCCTCTCTGAATATTATAAATGGAAGGAATCAGGCTGCACATGCTCAGTTTGGTATGTATTGCTAGAGAGTTTTTTTTGTTCTTGGGAGAGTGCATGTGATCAGCACAGGGCCAGAGTGCCAGAGGGTCAGAGGTACCAGATATTTACAGACCCATTATTAATTTTTCAGAATGTCCTTATTGCATCATACTCCTGATGAATGGCTTTACACCATGAAACGCGTCGAGTCTACATTTACGATGCCAAGACAAACTCGGGTCCAAAAATACATCTTTTACATGTATACACAATTATCGATGAATAATTTTAAAATTTGCTTGCAAATCATGACTTTTTTGATATTTGTACCTCAAAATGTATACTATAATTGTCTTTATACATGATTGGAATGCTTCTTTACAACATATCATGGTTTATAGAAAATAATATTTTATACTAAAGAAGTAAACTTTAATCAATAAATTATTGACATGAAATTTATCTACCAATATTGTTGTTATTCATACAGTGGTGGGCTTCATTCAAAGTCCCATTCTCTTCTCTCTTTGTACTCTGTGTATATATATGCATACATTTTGTTTAGAAGCAGAAATAGAGATGGAATTAAAATGACAATAACAAGTTAACCCTTTAGAGTATGAAACGAAATTGGTGTGACTGAAATGTGGGGGATGAATTGGAAGAATAAAGTAAAGGAAAAGAGATAAGGCATAAATAATGAAAATTATAAAAATTGAAACAAAAGTAAAAGTAAAAATAAAAATTAATTAAAATTAAAATAAAAATAGAAAATTAAATATAAAATGTAAGAATGGATGTGCAGGAGATCCAGGGATACTACCACATGTACAATAGATGAATTGGATAATAAATTAGCAACGGAACCATATACATATATACATTCATAAGTTGGTGTATAAAAGTAAATTCGCTCAAATGTCATGGATGGGTGGGATTACTTACTGTTTACCGTTATACTGTAGATAAAACAAAACTGACTTTAACCACTTAAGGACCGGAAGGATTTCCCACTGTAGGACCAGACCACTTTTTACGATTCGGCACTGCGTTGCTTTAACTGACAATTGTGCTGTTGTGCGATGTTGTACCCAAACAAAATTGATGCCGCTTTTTTCCCCCCACAAATAGAGCTTTCTTTTGGTGGTATTTGATCCCCTCTGCGTCACTTCTAACAAAAAAAGAGCGACAATTTTGAAAAAAAAACAATATTTTTTACTTTTTTGCTATAAGACATATCCAATAAAATATATAAAAAAACAAATTTATTCATCAGTTTTGTGGTAATAAAAAAATTGCGATCGTGTTTATTGATTGGGTTGCGCAAAGGTTGCGGTGTTTACAAACCATGAGAATTCATTTATGGCGCTTTTATTATTTTTTTTTTTACTAGTAATGGCAGCAATCTGTGATTTTTATTGGGACTGCAGCGGACATGTCAGACATTTTTGACACTTTTTTGGGATCAATGACATTTTTACAGCGATCAGAAATGTAAATAGCCACTGATTACTGTGTAAATGTCATTGGCAGTGAAGGGGTTAACCTGCAGGGAGCGATCTAGGGGTGTGTTCCCTAGGTGTGTTCTAACTGTGAGGGAGCCGAGCTGTTGGGGGCATAAGAGATCTAACTGATCCCAGTGACAGGGATCAGTAGATCTGTCATGCCCCCTGACAGAGCGGGGAACCGCCGTGTTTACATCGGCGGTTCCCCGTTTTTCTTCTGTGCCAGGCGATCGCGGGTAGCCAGTGGACATCGAGTGCCCCCGACCTGCGGCCATACTGCTGGAGAGTGCAGCGGGCACGAAAGCGCGGCGGGGCCGCTCCTGCCCGCTAGCCGCGCATGCGTGAGCCGCCATTTATAGACTGCGATTCGCGCTATCCAGCCACTCTACAGCAGTAAATGTACGGATCTGGTTAAGGGCCCGGTGGACTATGTGGCAAATACCTGAAACATGAAAAATGTAATGATGAATGACTGTATCCTCGACAGATAGATAACCAAAAAGGATATGAAAGTGTTTAACTTTAAACCAGGGCGTTAGTCTCAATTTCCTCATTCAGGCCCCCCGGCGACAATAAATCCAATTGGTAGATCCAAAAAGTTTCCCGTCGGCAGAGCCATTTAAACTGTTCGGCTGGTGGGAAAGATGCTGGTATGGCCTCCATGGATAGTATCACCAGTCCATTTTCTCAGTACATTGATCAATTTCTCCAGCAATTAGTCCAACAGCTCCCCGCTTACATCCGTGATGGAGTACACCTTTTGGACCAACTGCAACATTACGCCTGGGAACCCACCTATCGATGGGTTTCCCTTGATGTAAGCTCACTATACACTTCAATCCCACATGAAGTTGGGTTAAGGGCAGTATCCCATTTCCTGGTGGAAGATCTACTCATTAATTCCGCACAGGCACAGTTCATCTCGGACGCAACAGAATTTTGCCTCACCCACAATTACTTAAATTTGACAATTCTTTCTCCAGCTGGTCGGCACAGCCATGGGAGCTAATTTTGCTCTCAGCTATGCCAATCTCACGATGGGCCCTGGAAGCCAATAATATCTGGCACCATAACCCATATGCCTCCCATATTATATTCTATGGGAGGTATATAGACAATACATCGTCATTTGGGATGGCCCAGAGGAAACCTTACGTGATTTTGTGTCCCACTGCAATAATAATAATTTTGGATTATCCTTCACCTTTGTACAAGACCCTTCCCAATTAGCATTTCTGGACTTAGAACTATTTCACGTCAAAGACCGCATCATGGCCAAAAACTATAATAAACCAACAGCTGGCAATTCATTTTTGCATTTTCAGAGCTGCCACCATCCCTGGTGGTTATCCAATATCCCAAAGAGCCAGCACTGCAGACTGCGCCAGAATTGTACCAGAGACAGTGATTATCGGGAGCAAAGTCAACTGTTCACATAAAAATTAATCCAAAAAGGTTTTGCATCTGAACTAGTCCAAGACGCATATACACAATATTCCCCCCAACAATTCCTTGGTTACATCTGACACACCCACATACCAACCCATTCGGTTTACCACACAATACCACACCAAGCACAGAAAAATGCAACAGATTCTGGCTAAACAATGGCCCATCCTGTTGGAGGACCCTCATTTGAAAAACATAATTCCACCCAAACCTAAGGTCTCCTGCAGGAGGGCCAGGAACATTAAAAATGTAATTGCCCCCAGCAAACTAAAGAAAGCCCCCCCTGTTGGACCATGATAGGCACGTTTCAGTGTCAAAAGCCTCTCTGCTTAACCTGTAAGCATGTCTGCCATGGACAAAAAAATTTTACCATCAAGAACAAAACTTACAGCATTTCTCATTTTTTTAATTGCTCCACAGAGTATGTCATTTACTGTCTGTCTTTTCCCTGTGGTCTCTATTATGTCGGTAGAACCATTAGAACTCTGCGGAAAAGATTCAGAGAACATCAGAGGTTTGTCGAGGGTGGGAGTGACAAACATAGTGCCACTCGCCATTTCAAGTAATTCCATGCTCAATCCTCTGATGAACTCAAAGTTTAGAACATAGAGTCCATACCAGCATCTTTCCCACCGGCGGAATGGTGTAAACGGCTCTGCTGACGGGAAACTTTTTGGATCTACCAATAGGATTTATTGTTGCCGGGGGGCCTGAATGAGGGAATTAAGACTAACGCCCTAGTTTAAAGTTAAACACTATCATATCCTTTTTTGTTATCTATCTGTCCAGGATACAGTCATTCATCTTTACATTTTTCATGTTTCAGGTATTTGCAACACTGGGCCGTTAAGGTCTGTTTCGTTATATCTATAATGGTAAAC
Source organism: Glandirana rugosa (assembly GCA_018402905.1). Taxonomy (NCBI): domain Eukaryota; kingdom Metazoa; phylum Chordata; class Amphibia; order Anura; family Ranidae; genus Glandirana; species Glandirana rugosa. The sequence goes on from BLSH010240563.1 coordinate 1,170,504, forward strand.
AGTAAGTAATCCCACCCATCCATGACATTTGAGTAAATTTACTTTTATACACCAACTTATGAATGTATATATGTATATGGTTCTGTTGCTAATGTATTATCCAATGCAATTATTGTACATGTGGTAGTATCCCTGTATCTCCTGCACATTCATTCTTACATTTTATATTTTATTTTCCATTTTTATTTCTATTTTTATTTTATTTTTTATTTTTAGTTCTATTTTTACTTTTGTTTCAATTTTTATCATTTTCATTATTTATGCCTTATCTATTTTCCTTTACTTTATTCCTCTAATTCATCCCCCACATTTCAGTCACGCTAATTTAGTTTCATACTCTAACGGGTAAACTTGTTATTGTCATTTTGATTCCATCTCTATTTCTGCTTCTAATTTATGCATATATATCTTTTAACAAAATGTATGCACATATTTCTTAACTACATTTACGATCACCTGCTTTGTCCTGGTAACATATTTGACCATAGCAATGTGTATATAATTTCCCCATTAGATTGTTATTTTAATTGTCCTCGATTGACATTTTTGTGGAGTCCCTCCCGAGCCTATAGATCTCACTCTGTCTGTTATGGACGCCTATGCGACCTGAAGTCCTCACGGTTTGCCCATATAATCGCCCTCATCCAACATGGCTCATACAATGGCCTGAAGAAGGAGCGTAAACTCCGATAACGTGTTGGCGAACGCCAGCACGCTACCAGAAGTGACGACATCCGTGCCCGCATCGCAGCTCCCGAAACCAGGAAGCGTTGGGATCCACCGACATGACCTGACCCAGGAGTGCTGCAGAGATCATGGTTCTTCCATCTTGTCCAGGTTGGAATAATCAATTCGAACTCTTGGCTCGGGAAACTCTGAACACACCAACACAATCAATCACTGCTTTATTCACTAAAATAAAGCCCAAAACTAAATTCACCTAACAGTCTATGTAGAGGAGGGTGCTACAAGTATATTCTCCAACCTGAAGCTGGCACTGTGCCATTTATTCAGGCTGGCAGTTGCCCATTGAGAACTTATTGTCATCTTCTAAGGGCCCCAGGCAGCCATCATGGAGAGGAGGCAATCCTACTGGATACTGAACTCCTGCGCGATTAGGATGGCCATCTTGACTCCATAATAATATAATTTCATAAATAGAAGATTCTGCATCATTGGGTGTGCCTGCAGTGTGGGATAGGGACAGAGTCCCTGCTAGATAGTGAGAGAGTAGGAATAGTAATAATGAGAGGGACTTGTTGAGGAAGGAAAGCATAGGTTTCCCATTACAGGGTATCTGCCCTATCAGATTCATGGAAGATTCTCCCACTGGCATCCAGATATCTGCCAGGACATTTGGGGATTGCAGCATGAACAAGCAATATTATAACCCCCTCCAAGGGAAGCACTCCTCTGCCATTCTGTTGTCTGTAAATGCCTGATATACTGTATTACTATTAGAAGGTGCCTTGTGGATCAAAGTGCCTTCTTTTGTCTGAAAAAGTGCGTGACCTGCAACATAGTGCTATTGGATTGTAGGTGGGCTGCAGCACGGACGGTGCAGCTGCAATAGCACACTCAGTCCCAGTGCAATGAAGAACCTGTATTGAAATAATTCAAAGACGGTACACAGATAACCCTGTGGTAAGGCAGCTCAGCTGGGAGCACTCACAGTTCCAACAGTATGCAGACAGCAGTTTTCAGATTAACGGACAGCACCTGTAGAGAGGGGTAGAATGCTGCCTGCTCATCTTGTGCTCAAGCAGGCAGATGTCCAGAGAAGTTGCGAGCCCTCTGCTTTCCCTGCTGCTAGTTCTATCCTGACCAGGTGGGGTACCTGTCCCTACTCTTGCCAACTCGCCAAAATGCTCACCGAATGGGAGCCAGGGCCTTAAAAAGCTCTGCCTGACCCAAGATGGCTGCTAGAGCCACATGAGGGGGCAGCATACAATGGGATAGCTTCCCCATTGATCCAGGGAAACATAGAGGATCCCTGTTCCTCTTGATTTCACTACCTCTCCAACAACAGCGCTGCAGTGGATAAAGTAGGCTGCACCCACCTACAGGTGTAAACTGCCTTATTTCTGTGGCCATTCAGTTTTCACAATAAACAAAATGTACGTATCCACATGTGTTTGGGTACACTGTTTAGGCCCTGCCTATAGGGACGCTGAGGGCCCACCTACAATCCAGAGCATTGGAGAGCTGAGAAAAGCTCCAGTTGCCAGGGGAGCAAAAAATAAGGTAGGTATAACTCCTTTTTCTATTCCCAATAGAAAAAAATTATAATTTAACCCTTACAGTGGGGATGGGGGGGTCTACTGCAAGGGTCATTTTCTCTTTTACCTGGAGTTTAACTTTGAAAATTGTATACTCCTGTATTCGATCCACAGAAAGAAATACTGATATTGGTATTTTTCAATCTAATACATGTATATCTGGTGTACACACAGAGAAAGGCCGATGAACATCAAGGGAGGTTTTTCATGTTTGCCACACAGCAGGAGGAGAATTATACGCGGACAATGCACACTGTATACAAGAATCTGCTGACACAGTCCCAGAGTGGGAACACCAACTAACACAGCTGTTAATGAATTTCCCAAATCTCATGCTGTGGCTTCTTCTCCTTCAAGTATAGGATGTCATTAGCTTATATCTTCAGTAGGAGGTTTTATTAGTGGAAAGTGCTGGCTGCTGGATTTTCCTTCTTACAAAAAGAGAGAGGCTCCATTGCTGCTACATATGGCGCTGTTTGGTGTCCTGCCGGGCGCTGTCAATGCTGCGTACACTAAAATAATTCTACTTGGCTTCTTCCTCTAAAGGAGGTCCTGTTGCCAATCATATCCAAGAACAAAGTCCAAGCTCAACTTAAAGCCTAACTGAGTTCATAGAAATATATACAGTATGTGGTCAGACAATGATTTTTTCCACCTCTTACCTTCTCTTTTTTGTTACAGCAGTTGTACGGGGTAAATAAATACAGTAAGACTCTGCAGTCCAATATTAGCAGTCAACAGCATTTTCAATGAGAGAAAATTGCATTTTCCTAGCAAAAAGAATGAGAGACTTCAGTTGGTCTTTACCAAAACCAGTGGCGGCTGGTGCTCAATTTTGTTGAGGGGGCAGCCTGTGGCCCCCACCTAGCCAGCCAACCACCCCCCCCAGCCAGCCAACCACCCCCTACCCCTGGCGCTCGATTGAGCAATCGCCTCGTTGCTCGCCCACCAGGCCCCCCGCCAGTCCCGCACTTACCCCACCCAGGTCACGGCTTCAGTGGCTTCCCCCCTGCGTCTTCTCCCGAGTCCCGACGGTTGCTTCTCCTCAAAGCCAATCAGGACTTGCGGCCAATCGGGTCTTAGGACTCCCGGCCAATCGGGTCTCAGGACCCGCTTCCTGATTTGCCACCGAATACTAATTTACTATTGTCACACAACTGGGTGGGCTCGGAGCCCAGTGCTCTGCGCTCCGAGCCCACCCTTTTTTGAAGTCAATTAGAGCCTTTGGCTATAATCAGGTGCCTTTGAAATCTATGCGTCCGGCACCCTGCATGTAGATTAGGGGCGCATGAATTAGGGGGATGGCGCACCTGTGCCCCTAATGGAGCAGCCGCCACTGACCAAAACTAAACTCTAGGCACATTAAAAGACACAAATTAATTCTGCTCTGTGGTCATTATTGCAACATTAAGGCTGAGTTCACACTAGCTGAGGCCGTAGCTCACAGCAGGGGGTCCGGTGCGTGTCTGTTTACCGTTTCAGGTGTGTATCAGGTCCACATTTTTGGCTGAATTTGCACCTGAAACAGATCAGAAGTCACACAGGACCCTTCTGCAATTTGGACAGTGGCCGCCCAGAGCTGTGTGAACCGGTCGCACTCTCCTGTTATGCGAATTGGATGCGGGGAAACCCGCATCCAATTTGCATAAGTGTGAACACAGCCTTAATGTATTTTTTAAATGAAAGCAGTGTAAGAAACTGAGTCTGACCTGGTTTCAGCCTCGTGCAGCCCCTGTACAGCAAGGCTGGAGTGTGAGAGAAAGAAACAAAACAAGCAGACAAACCGTTCATGTGCTGACAAAGAGCACACTGATAGGAGGAGAAAGCAGAGTAATGAAGAGAGCTCATCACAACACTGCTTATCTTTTCACTGTCCAGTCACAGGCTGGAGTGGGTCCTTGACAACCTCTGCTCAGAGCAACTGGGTTGAATGAAGATATCTAGTGGTGGAAATAAGTACTGCAGGGAACAGCTCTAGATTGAAGTTTAAAGTAGAACCATAGACAAAACTATTTTTTTTCCGCTTTGGATAGCGTAAGGGAAGGTTATAACGCCTCTCAGATTTTTTTTCACTATCATTGTTTCATTGCGGAGATTTCCCTTCACTTCCTGTCCCATAACCAAACAGGAAATGAGAGGAAATCCAGCGCACCAGACTATGACGAGATCCCCCTGAGAAAGACACATGACCCTGTGTTGACACGCGTAGGGGAGGGGCAAGGATGGTGAAGGCACCCGGACTCTTACAAGGAGTAAGTGGCCGGCTGGGAGATAGTGGTTGTGCGGCTCTGCGGGACATTATACACACTTTTGCCTGTCATAGTCTGGTGCATTGGAAGCACCAGCAAAATGCAAGCACCCTGTATGTTTTTTAATTAAATATTCGAGTTTTAAAATGATTCAAGCACTATTGGAGTTTTTTTATATCCTTATGCACCTTGATGCTGACAACTGAGGGGGAGATTGTTGGAGGAGCGCAGGAGCCAGCTGATCTAGATTCATCTCATTGAGTCACTCACAAGTGCTTTTTGTCCCAACTTAGTTGAGGGGTCACACTCCCTGAGGTGAGCCTACACCCACTGGAGGGGAGCACATGTGAGGTGATACAGTGGTGGTTGAAGCATATTAATTTGGATCGCAAAGATTATCATTTATTGTGATTCATCTATTCATCAAGTCACATGTGGAAGATTTGCATTGCATTTTGAAGGACTTTTTTCAGCACTTATTAACTACATGATTTTACATGCTTAGTAGCTAGTTGTTTTGAGTGAATTTTTTTTTAATATGAGCCTGTATCAGGATTGGTTGACACAGTGCGACACCCACATTGTCATAGGTGTGTGCACAGGGTGTGTCAGGTGTGCCTTGGCACACCCTAATCACCCTGTGTGGCATAGATTCCCCCTGTTTAACCCCCTGATATTTCAGCAAAGCCTCCTGGTTATACAAAACCACTAATATCCTTCAAAGCCCAACTCAAACCCAAACTTTTTTAGATTTGGATAAAGTGGCTTACCACCTTTGCTGGGAAAAAATAAAAGCCTTGTGTTCTCCCGGGTTACCTGGCCCTCTCTGGTTACCACTGCTGAGGCTGTCTACACTTAAAGAGGAAGTAAACCCTAATGGGTTATACTTCCTCTTTATTACCCTGCAATGTACAGATGCTTCAGAAGCTCAGCCCATTCATTTCAGTGGGCAAGGGCGGTGGAGGAGCAGTATATACACAACTTCCACACCCCCACAAAGATGTTGCTTGCAGAAGTTTTTTTCCTCTCCTGCAAGCGTGCCGCCCCAGTGTGAAAAGACACACTGACTTTCATTGAGAGGCTGTTTTCAGGCTCTGAGCAGAGGCTATTTCCAGTGCTACAGCACCTGAAAACCACCACAGTGTGAAAAGGCTCTAACTGTGAGAGAGCTGTCATACCACAATAGTTAGTACCCGAGCAAGGATCCTCATGGCAGAACCCCCAGGTAATGCTTTAATTAAAGCTGCGTGTTTAACTCTTTCCTGACCAAAGCTCATTGCATGTTCATATTTTATTTTTCCTGGGTGGTTCAGCTTTAGGAACTGGGAAAAAAAAAGAATTACAGCATGGCCAAAAGTTTTGAGAATTACACAAATTTAGATTTTCCCAAAGTCTGTTGCTTCAGTGTTTTTAGATCTTTTTGTCAGATGTTTCTATGGTGTACTGAAGTATAATTACAAGAATTTCATAAGTGTCAAAGGCTTTAATTGCCAATTACATTAAGTTTATGCAAAGAGTCAATATTTGCAGTATTAACCCTTCTTTTTCAAGACCTCTGCAATTTGCCCTGGCATGCTATCAATCAACTTCTGGCCCACATCCTGACTCATGACAGGCCATTCTTAAATAATCGTTACTTGGAGTTTTTCAGAATTTGTGGGGGTCTTTTTCACCCGCCTCTTGAGCATTGACCACAAGTTCTCAATGGGATTTAGGCCTGGGGAGTTTCCTGGCCATGGACCCAACATTCTGATGTTTTGTTCCCCAAGACACTTAGTTCTCACTTCTGCCTTATGGCAAGGTGCTCCTTCATGCTGGAAAAGGCATTGTTCTTCACCAAACTGTTCTAGGATGGTTGGGAGAAGTTGATCTCGGAAGATGTTTTTGTACCATTCTTTATTCATTTGTGTTCTTAGGCTAAATTGTGAGTGAGCCCACAGCCTTGGCTGAGAAGCAACCCCACACAGGAATGGTCTCAGGATGCTTTACTGTTGATATTACACAGGACTGATGGTAGCGCTCACCTTTTCTTCTCCGGACAAGGTTTTTTCCGGATGACTCAAACAATCAGAAAGGGGATTCATCAGAGAAAATGACTTTACCCCAGTCCTCAGCAGTCTAGTCTCTGTACCCTTTGTAGAATATCAGTCTGTCCCTGAGGCTTTCTTGTTGCCCTTCTTGACACCATGCCATCCTCCAAAAGCCTTCCCCTCACTGTGGCTACAGATGCACTCACACCCACCTGCTGCCTTTCCTGAGCAAGCTTTGCACTAATGGTGCCCTAATCCCACAGCTGAATCCACTGTAGGAGACTGTCCTGGCACTTGCTGGACTTTCTGGGGCGCCCTGAAGTCTTTTTCACAAATGTAGTGGAATGTTTTTTATGGGATTAAGTTCATTTTCATGGCAATGAGGGACTTTGATCACCTGATCACTCTTCATAACATTCTGGAGTATATGCAAATTACCATCATGAAAACTAAGGCAGAAAACTTTGTGTCATTCTCAAAAATATTGGGCACGGCTGTAGGGTGACACATGCAGCGAGGTTCAAAAAACCATGAGCGCATAATGCACAGAGGGCAGGGGTCAGTAGTGTGTATTGAAGAGGTCATTAGACAGAGTAAAATAAAAAATTACCTCCTACTCCAAGCTTTTTCTGCTCTCTCTATGATTGCAAGCTCAGTCTCTGAAGTCCCTCTAGTATTCTGGCCCATTACATTGATTTAATTTATATTAATATTGGAGGGACAGTGCAGAGATTGGGTGCTTACGATTAAAAAGAGACGGAAAAAACCTAGAAAAAAACTTTATTATATTACTAGTCTAGTAATTTAATAAGGTTTTTTTTTAGCTCTTTTCGCCCTCTCTGACTACAAGCTCCCATCCCTTTAGTATTATGGCCCATTCTAGTAATATACTGTAACACTAGGAATAGCATTATACTAATTCTGTATTAGTATCCCCAGTGCTGGGATAATATATGCAAGTATATATCCCTAAATGGGTTCATGTAGCAATACTCCAAAACTATACCTCGCTGACCTGTTCTCTTCATCAAAAAGTATATATATATATATATTTTAAACACCCTGTGTCTATGTAGCTGCTGCTCTGTACTGTGGCCATACAATATAATGTTTTCTCATACAAAATCAATACTGTAAGATATGTTCATGCTTTACAATAGTCTATTATCTATTATGCTGTGCAAATAAATATTCAAATAAAGTTGTGCAAAAGGTCTTCACCCAAGCGTTCCAGTGATCCACCACATTCACACTAGAAAACTCACTGCTTCAACATGACCACCCACTATAGGTAAGTCATATAATGATTATGAAGTTATGATCATCAAAATCACCAATAGGAAATAACCTTTGGGCTATTCACCACTCCTCTTACAGAAATACAAATTATATTCACAGTTATCTCATGCAGGAGTCATATGGAAAACAAGGGGGGTCGCCATTGTGAAATTTTTTTAAACTTTATTAAAATTGGTTGTCTTACTCACATTCAGTGGTGCTATACCTTGCAGAATTCACATGTTAAGACCTTTTGTTGTTTGTATAACATGTATAACACACTTTTGTTGCCAGCGGTTTAGACATGAATGTCTGTGTGTTGAGTTATTTTGAGGGGCAGCAAATTTACACTGTTATACAAGCTGTACACTCACTACTTTACATTGTAGCAAAGTGTCATTTCTTTAGTGTTGTCACATGAAAAGATATAATAAAATATTTACAAAAATGTGAGAGGTGTACTTACTTTTGTGAGATACTGTATAAGTATATAGAGAAATGTTACCTACCCATAATCATATACCACAGGTGTATATATCTTAATTTAAAAGTTCTACCATTAGAGAAATATGTTGAGGATGGCAGTGGGGATATTAGAATGCTTGGCTCACTTGTGGCATTGTCGTAGTGTCTTCTATAGATTAAGTAAATATAGGAGTGATAGGTAAACCACCCAAATTGAAAACAGAAAAAAGGGCTCCATAAGGATACTTGTATACCCAAATGCAGTTCCAAAGTTGGGCCACAAGAGGGCAGGCCGACTACGGAATCCCAGTGCATTAACACAGCAGATACTGGCAAGGATATAACTGATAAGGCTACCAGGATAGCAAAAGTGCTCCCAGCGAAGGCCACAATGGACACAATTAGGCTTCATGCAAAACGTCAGTAGCTTTGTAGTGAGTTTTTCAGCTTTGTTCAGCTTTATTGCACTAGCGTTTTTCAGCAGTAGCGTTTTTGGGTGTTTTTCAGCAGTAGCGTTTTTGAGCGTTTTTTTTAATGGATCAAAAATGTACAAACACATTGGTGAGCTGCGTTTTTGGGCACTTTGAGCATTTGAGTATTTTTACAGCTGAAAAACGTCTCTCAAAACCCACTGGTCTTGGGTTTTATTTACAGCTCAAAAACACCCCAGCCCAAAACAGTTGATAACAGCCTATGTGTGCATGGACACATAGGATAACATGATGGGGAGTTTATTGACTGTAGGAAAAAATGTCTGAAGCTAAAAACAACAGCTGTGAAAACGTCCGAAAACGTCCTGTGTGCATGAGGCCTAAACGTCACTTCTAACATGCACAGCCAAATAGCTGTATACATATCTGAACAGTCCGCATGATATGTATACAGCTATTTGGCTGTGCATGTGTTAATACACTGGGATTCCGTAGTCAGTCGGCCCTCTTGTGGCCCGATGTTGGAACTGCATTTGGGTATACAAGTATCCTTATGGGGCCCTTTTTTCTGTTTTCAATATAGGTGGTTTAGCTATCACTCCTATATTTACTTAATTGGTGTGCGCAGCCTATTGCATTAGGGTGTGCACCCCAGAGCACAAACACACATGCTTGTATATCAGCAGAGCAATGGACGGTGTCAGTAGAGCGAAGATTGGCATTGGTAGGGCAGTAGACGGTGTCAGTAGTTTTTTATTTTTATTACTTTTTACAATTTTATGTCATTAACCACTTCAGCCCCGGAAGGATTTCCCATTTTAGGACCAGAGCCCTTTTTGCGATTCGGCGATGCATCGCTTTAACTGAGAATTGCGCGGTCATGCGACGTTGTACCCAAACGAAATTTGCGTCCTTTTTTCCCCACAAACAGAGCTTTCTTTTGGTGGTATTTGATCACCGCTGCGTCATTTCTGATCGCCGCTATAAACAAAAGAAGAGCGACAATTTTGCAAAAAAACCCAAATTTCTTACTTTTTGCTAAAATACAAATACAAAAAAAAAAAAATACAAAAAAACTTTTTTTTCACCGTTTTTGGCCGATTTATATTCTTCCTCATATTTGCGATAAAAAAATCGCAACCGGCGTTTATTGATTGGTTTGCGCAAAAGTGGTCGCGTTTACGGATGATGAGAATTCATTTTTGGGGTTTTTATTTTTTTTTTATTTTTTATTAGTAATGGCGGCGACCTGCGATTTTTAGCGGTACTGCGATATTGGGGCGGACATGTCGGGCCATTTTGACACTTTTTTGGGACCATTGGCATTTATACAGCGATCAGTGCTATAAAAATGCACTGATTACTGTGTAAATGCCATTGGCAGTGAAGGGGTTAACCTGCAGGGGGCGCTCTAAGGGTTAACAGTGTTCCCTGGGCGTGTTCTAACTGGGGGGGGACTGTCCTAGCAGGGGAAGGGAAGCGATCACAGCTTCCGTGTAGAGGAAGGCTGTGATCACAGCCCTTCCCCTTCTCACAGAACGGAGGTCCGTGTTTATTTACACGGACCTCCGTTCTTTCACTCCGGGGGGGGGGCATCGCGGGTAGCCGGTGGCAATCGAAGCCGCCGCACCCGCTCCCTGGCCCTCCCCGAACACAGTGAGCACACTGCGCGATCTCGCAGCCGCCATCAGATGACAGCGATTTGCGATATCGCACCACTTTGTCGCCGTCAACCTGCGGTTGGCGGTTGGCAAGTGGTTAAACAATTTTTTACAATATTGTTTTTTATTATTTTTTTTTTACAGTTTTTAAGGAGCCCCGTTATGGGGCTTTAATGAAATATCTAGGGTCTAAACAGACCCTTGATGTCTCATTTTTGAGGCAGAGAAAGAATCTGAGGACAGAGATTCCGAGTCCCTTTTCTCTGCAGCCTGCAGTAAACATAGTCTACTATGTTTCAGTTAAGAATGAAGACAGGATCGATCAGTACAGACCACTCACTGTGTTCATTCAGAAAAGCAAGGGACCAGGTAATTAAATATTTACCAGACCCTTCCCTGCTCATGAGAGGAGAGGAGGGAAGCTGGCAGCACTGCAGGGGGGGGGGGGGGAGATAGGAAGCAGGGGGAATCAGCGCCACATGATTAGGGTGTTCCCAGGCACACCCTGCGCGCACGCCCTCTAATACCCCCACTGCTACCTCAACATACTTCTCTCATGGTAGAACTTTTAAATTAAGATATATACACCTGTGGTATATGATTACGGGTAGGTAACATTTCTCTATCTATGTCTTAATACAATTAAGTACTGTTCATGTTTATGACATGTAGACACTTTTGTTTGAAGAATTTCTATGTATTAAATAAAAGCTATATATATATATATTTTTTTTTTTATAAATTTTTATTTTTCAGTTTTCATTTACATGACAGAAAAATACAAGAACACCAAAACATAACACCATATTCCTACATGCATCCATTCTTCCAACCGTTAACTCCTTCTCTCAACTCTGCAGGGGCATTCTCAATACAATATTATAAAAAATAAAGGGGGGGGGGGCGGGGGGGCAATAGCTCTAGCATTTACTTAATTCTCTAAATACATGCACTTGCTCCTCCTTCCCCAACGATACCCATATATCTATATATTCCAAAAAACAATTGTTTTTTTACAATCATTTATTTATTTGGACACAGTGCATACACTATTCACCCAGCAACCCCATACATTATCACATTTATTAGGTGTTCCCCTCCTAATATATGTTGCTTAAAAGCTATATTTTTTAACCTATTCAATGTGTCTGTTGATGGTACTGAAAAAAATCCTAGTTGCCCCAATTTTTTTTTTCTTCTACGCTACTATTTAAAAAAAAATTAAAAAAGAATCCATAAAGTAACAGCAATCCTGAATCAGTTAATGTCCCACTGATATAAATAGTGCCATGCCCATATGTCTAAGCGAACTTTTGACTTCTGCTGCTTCATTTTGTATTCTCACAGACAATCGAGTGGAGATGTCAGTATTTCTTCTAGTAATTCGTTTTTTCAACTTATTTTAATTTTGCTTTGTGCTGTGAATCGGATGCAGCCCAGATGCATTTGAATGATCCGCTGGGATGAGGTTAATAGAAATATATAAACATCCATCAATAAAAAATGTTGTAGTTAGCTTGTGTCTAGCAGACCGAAGATAAAACCAACTAACACTGGAAATTTACAAAGGTCAATAGAGGTTATATACAAATAGTAAATGCAGATTTCAGATTTTGAAGGCCATCGGGTGTGGAAAACGTGGCCCAGTGTGCTATGTATCTATTCCCATCATCTGTATAACATCATCTATATTTAATGCAATTGGGGAAGATGAAAAACACTCCGTTGAGGATAAGTTCTAAAGACTGGAGAAAAGAAAGCAATCCATGTAAGTTCATAATCTACTCATTGTGACCAATCAGGTTTCATTTTACATAGTTAGTCTGGGTGAAATAAATCCATCTAGATTAATCAATAACCAAACAATTTAAGACGCTGGTGTTAGAAATTGGAGGATGATTGGACGTGCAAAAACGTGATCCAACTATCTTGAGCTATCTATCTTGACCACTGCTTCCCTAAATGCAGATGGACAGTTGTTCTTGTTTATGCCTTAGGGGGTCTTCTTTAGACACCTCCGTCTCAATTATTTAGGGTTAAAAACCTTGATTTCACCAGAGGTACCCCATAGACATTAGGTGATTGCCTGATCCAGCTTTTGCCTATATTGAGAAATTTTTATTTAAAGTGTTACTAAACCCACAACCAGTAAAATCAGTCTGTATATGCAGTAAAGCATGCTTGTTATACTCATTGTGGAACCCAAGTGGTTAATCCTCTGCATTGTGTAAAAAGGCTGCTTGATCCTGTATGCACAGATCCTCCCCTTCTTCCACTGAATTCAGTACTTGTCTGGATGTTACAGAGTCTATGGAGTCAGGCTGCACATGATCAGTTTGGCGTGTATTTTTTTCTTGGGAGAGGGCATGTGATCAGCACAGGGCCAATCAGCACTGTCCAGACAAAGGGTCAGGGGTCCTGGATCCTGATAGGACAGCTCAATGCTGTATGAAAACTCCTCCTACAAGCTTTGCCAGGAACTGATAGAAGCCACAAGACTGCTATATACTGCTGATGAGAAAAAGTATTTAGCAGTTTATATTTACTAAAACTATTGCATTTCTATGTTGTGTACTGTGTGAGACCAGATATAGTGAATGCAGGGTCCTGGGTTTAGCAACAATTTAATTTATTTAGCATCCTAATTTTTTTTAGTACCTGAAACAATGAAAAGGATTGGCTACTATGGGTATATTTTACACTTTTATGTAAAGCAACCGTTTTCCAGCATAAGGCATAAAAGGTATCTGTGGTTTTGTAGCCAAAACTGAAAAGACAGAGCTGTGGAAGGCACTGTGTAACAAAAACATTATTGACGTTAAGAACCTAATTCTCTTCTCTCTGTGTGATATAAACCATAATTACTTTATCAACGGCAATTATAAAAATCAAATTAGTTATACATGATTGATGCCTAATGAGAAGCACGCATATTATTGAAAAGATAACTTCATCAGTTATCAACCAACCTACCAAGAACTAAATTATAGGTACACGATTAGTATTAACAATTTCATAGATGCTGTTCATAGATAACTGGACACAAACACATCCAGTTATTTAGTACAACAGTCCAATGTTTTACCTTAGAAAAGGATAAATATTCAATGCAGATATGTTTTTTGTAATGGATATGTTTATGGCTAAAATTAAAAAAACGTATTTTGCGCAGTGGAGTCCAGCCTCATTGCAAAGGAGGAGTTTTAGTTTTACTGGAGTTGTGCTATGCCTAGGAAATATCACAGCCAAACCAAGCATCAAGAGTTTACAATACCGTAGGCCTAAAAGGAGCTACATATACTTATTAGATCACTGTTCTCATAGTTCAAACATTTTATATTATACTGTAGTGGTATTTGATAGATATGATCCCGTATTGTAGCTGTTCCTGCAGCGCAGTGCAACTGACAACCTCAGTAGTTAATGCACATGAGGCTCAATTCAGTAAACTATAATACAGGCATACCCCAGTTTTAAGTACACAATGGGACCACAGCATGTATGTAAAACAAAAATGTACTTAAAGTGAAGCAATACCTTTTTTCACTTCTGGGGTGTCAATGCAGCCTACCTGTGTCCAGCAATGCAGCCTACCTGTGTCCAGCAATGCAGCCTACCCGTGTCCAGCAATGCAGCCTACCTGTGTCCAGCAATACAGCCTACCTGTGTCCAGCAATGCAGCCTACCCGTGTCCAGCAATACAGCCTACCTGTGTCCAGCAATACAGCCTTACTGTGTCCAGCATTGCAGCCTACCCATGTCCAGCAATGCAGCCTACCTGTGTCCAGCAACACAGCCTACCTGTGTCCAGCAATGCAGCCTACGCGTATCCAGCAATGCAGCCTGTCTGTGTCCAACAATGCAGCCTACCTGTGTCCAGCAATACAGCCTACCTGTGTCCAGCAATGCAGCCTACCCATGTCCAGCAATGCAGCCTACCTGTGTCCAGCAATGCAGCCTACCCATGTCCAGCAATGCAGCCTACCTGTGTCCAGCAATGCAGCCTACCCATGTCCAGCAATGCAGCCTACCCATGTCCAGCAATGCAGCCTACCTGTGTCCAGCAATGCAGCCTGTCTGTGTCCAGCAATGCAGCCTGTCTGTGCAGGGGAAGAGAGAGAAGAGGATTGCCCGCCGATCATCATCAAAGTGGGGTATGCCTGTATACAGTATGTGTTATTTTGCATTACAATTATTTTCAGGTAACTGTTATTTTTCACAACCATTGATCCCCATCTCTGAAAATAAGGTCATTATGGAGCATTACAATTATATAAGCTTTAATGAACTTAGCCTATAACTTATAAAGTATAGTAGTTTATTGCGCATTAACCCTTTCTATTGTTATAAAGGTTTACATGCATTTTTGTTTATCCCATTTCATCACACTCCAGTGAATAAAATATTCTGTACATGCACAATGCCCATTGCTTACAACTGCATTAAAGAACTCATGTGCTGGGGATTTGGGTCACCCTGAAGTGCTCAGAAACAGTTTCCTGTATGTGTTTTTAGTTTACTTTAATGGTATGCTTTAACCTTTATTTATGAAAATTTGAACGTGTATAGGAACAGTAATAGTAGTGCCTATGTCCTTTACATTGAGCTGCACTTCCCATATCAGGAATTTCACTCATCTTTCACATTCATGTCATAGATAAATATTACTATTGGTGAAGAGTGGAATACTTCATATCAAGCCCTACAATCTATTTCAGCGAGCAAAGCAAGCACCCAGCAATAGGAGTTTGTCTAAACTCTAGTACGCACTATCAGTTTTTGTTGTTCAACCCAGCAGGCTGGACGAAAAAAAACATAAGAGTTCGGAAGGTGATCCTATACTAACAATCCATTGTTAGTACAGCAATCTCTCTGCTGCGCTATTGTGTTCTGACAGAAGGAGCCCCCCCCTGCTAGAACACCCAGGTTGGGATGCCGATCAGCAGACCTTTTTGGTCACAACCCTTCAACAGATGTTGGACATTTGGATTGTTGAACCGGCCAATAACGCCTAATATTTGGCCCGTGTGTATGGGGCTTTACTTATAGAGATGGTGCCTTGTAAGTATGTTGCATCATTATGATGTAATTGTCCTTATATTTACTATAATAAAACATGTCACATACAGTATAGTTATATTAAACAATAAAATGGATATTTGATAAATTTGATTATTAGATAGTTATGTGCAACTTGGGGATACATTGAATCAATTTTTCATAATTCACGCCCAATCAGTGTGGCCAAAATTACTCTGATTGGAGGTGGAGGAAAAATGTCTGCTGTTAACATCTTAACATCTGCTGTTAAAGCTGTTAAATCAGTTGATTTTTGTCATCTATAAGTTGTATTCCATGTGAATAAAAGTGAGTTTTTATTATAGCTACTTTAGTAAAATAAATTGGTCTAAACCAAGCATACAGGATTTAGGCAGACACTTAGGTAAATCTGTGATTTGTCCATGTAATGTAGCGCTCCTCAGATGCATATACAGTAGAAAACCTATCTTTCAGTCTGCCATGGTTCCATACAGCCATCAGGAGTAAATGGAATGCCAGAGGTGGTGGGTCCTCATGTTTCTCTCTGCAGGAACTGCAGCCTCCAGCACAACCAAAATATATGGATGTATTGGATTCCCTTTTCTACCATTGTACACTGTGGTTTCTCCTGGTGGGTGGAACCAGCAAACAATGCCAGGGACCAGTTATCCTACAGGTTCAGGTGGGTATGATGCTGAAGATTTTACTAAGATTACTATTTGTTCAGGCTGTTCAGCTGCACAAGGGATGTTTGAGACTTAAGAGGGTCAATACATAATGACTGGCGGGAGTCACAAAAAGTGCCACATTCCTATATCAATACAAACAGACAATACCGCTGGGTCTGGGACTTTGAAGGCACTAATCCAATAGATTTATGTAAAAAATATCAAAATTTTTATTGGTACATAGCAAGACATATGTATTAAAATACAGTGGCATGAAAGGGAATAATCACACATGGATCATAGATGGTAACAAATACAATACAGAAAACGCCTCAATCCGACATGTTTCGGAAATCTTCCTTCTTCACTGGGATTGTCAGAGGAAGTTACTGTATAATTATTCCAAAATGTGACTTTACATCTGTTCATGCCAGAGTTAAAAACAATATAGATATAACAGCCCGCATGGTCTCCATTCCATAGGCCCCGATCGCCTCATAGTGTGCCAACAATATGCTGAACAAAAAAATGTAGTTACAGTAGTGTTTTTCCTATAGCCGTATGTACACCCCATACAAGGAAAAATTTGCGGGATCACTTTCTGGGAGAAAGATAAACGCAGGAGGGCCAAAGCCAGACCCCTAAAAAACAGGCCTGGAAATGGAAACACACGTTCCTACTTGGGCTGAGATTGGATGCAGGATGGCGTTTAGGATCTTGCACACAGACTTAAGGGGGGTTCTTTTAAGCTAGCTGTGAGTAAGGTAGGTAGTGGGATCTCTTCCCTCTATCATATTGACCTAAACATAGCTTATTTGAGGTATGGGTTATAAGCAGGAGGCATTATTTATGATGTCCTTATCATGCTCCTGATTTATTATTACCTAGGGGTTGATTTGCTAAAACTGGAGTGCAAAATCTGGTACACATCTGCATAGAAACATATCAGCTTCCAGTTTTTTTAATTGAACAAGCGGAACTTAAAAGCTGATTGGCTAGCATGCACAGCTGCCCCAGATTTTGCACTCTTCAGTCTTAGCAAATCAACCCTCCAAGTGTTTCCTTTTGGCATCATTGAAACTAGAAGTGGATAGGGGGTTTCCTTTCTGCACCATGTGAGAGTTGATGGTATGGTAAAGACTACTCTTCACATTATCTACCTAGTATACACAATGAATACATTTTTGTATTGGGGCAGCAGGGCTTAGGAGTCAAGAACTGTGCTTGTACAGGGGTCATTTTGATGACTTTAGCCACTGCTAACTGGGAGATAAGTATTAAGACTCTAGACTAATACATGGTCACTTTGGAGATTTTTTCACTCGTGAAGATTTGTCTGCCTGTAAATGTGGAGAAATAAATACACGAAAATGAAAAATTAAAGGAGGAATTTACACCAATCAGAAATTACTTTATGACCACGACAGGCTAAGTGAATAACATTGATTATCTTGTTACAATGGCACTTGAAAGAGGGTGGGATATATTAGCCAGCAAGTAAACATGTTGTCCCTAAAGTTGATGTGTTTAACCACTTGCAGACCGCAGACCACAGTCTGTCGGCGACAGAGTGGCTCGTTATCGCAAACCGCCGTCATACGACGGCGGCTGCGATAACTAGTGCTGTGAACACGCGCGCGCCGCCGTAGGTGCGCTCGCGTGCTCACTGTGTCCGGGGGGCCAGGGAGCAGGTGTCTGGCTACCCACGATGCCCCCCCCCGCAGTGAAAGAAAGGAGGTCCGTGTAAGTAAACACGGATCTCCGTTCTGTTAGAGGGGGAAGGGCGATGATCACAGACTTCCTCTATATGGAAGCTGTGATCACTCCCCTTTCCCCAGCCAGGGCAGCTCACATACAGTTAGAACATGCCCAGGGAACACAGTTAACCCTTAGAGCGCCCCCTGCAGGTTAACCCCTTCACTGCCAATGCCATTTACACAGTAATCAGTGCATTTTTATATCATGTCCGCTGCAATATTGCAGTACCACTAAAAATCGCAGATCACCGCCATTACTAGTAAAAAAAAAATAAAAATAAATAAAAACCCCAGAAATTAATTCTCATCGCCCGTAAACACAGCAACTTTTGCTCAAACCAATCAATAAACGCTGAATGCGATTTTATTTACCAAAAATATGAGGAGGAATATAAATTGGCCAAAGCCGATGGAAAAAAAAAATTTTATATTTTTTTTGGATTTGTATTTAAGCAAAAAGTAAGAAATTTGTTTTTTTTTGCAAAAATTGGCGCTGTTCTTTTGTTTATAGCGGTGATCATAAATGACGCAGAGGGGGTCAAATACCACCAAAAGAAAGCTCTATTTGTGGGAAAAAAGGACGCAAATGTTGTTTGGGTACAACGTCGCACGACCGCGCAATTGTCAGTTAAAGCGATGCAGTGCCAAATCGCAAAAAGTGCTCTGGTCCTAAAGTGTGAAATCCTTCCGGGGCTGAAGTGGTTAAAGGAGAAAAACTGGGTTTGCAGTTTGTTGTGTATGGGGCTGCATAGCCACAAACTGGTCAGGGTGCCCATGATGACTCGTGTCCACAGCCAAAAGTGCCTACAAGGGGTACGTGAGTATCAGAACTGGACCATGGAGCAATGGAAGAAGGTAGCCTGGTCTTATGAATCATATTTTCTTTTACTTCATGTGGGTGGATGGCTGGCTGGGCGTGCGATGCTTACCTAAGGAAGAGGTGGTACCAGCATGCAGTATGGGAAGAAGGCAAGCTGTTGGAGGGAGTGTGATGTTTTGGGCAATATTCTGGAAACCTCGAGTCCTGCCATTCATGTGGATGTTACTTGACACGTAGTACGTACCCAAACATTGTTGGTGACCAAATACACCCCATCATGGAAATGGTATTCTTTAATGGTAGAGGCCTCTTTCAGGAAGATCATGCACCCTGCCATGCTGCAAAAATGGTTTAAGATAGGTTTGAGGAACACAAAAATGAGTTTGAGTTTATGACTTGGACTCTAAATTCTCCAGATCCCAATCCGATCCATGGAGCCCTCTCCTAGAAACTTACAGAACTTGAGATCTGCTACTACAGATTACTTTCAGAAGTCAAGTGGCATCTATGCCTCGACTGGCCAGGGCTGTTTTGGCTGGAAAAGGAGACCCACTCAATATTAGATGGATGGTCATAAAATTATAGCTAATCGGTGTAGATTCTGAACATTATCTTTATGTGTATAAAACACATGAAGTTATCACAGAACAATATTTTTTGCAATAGCGGCCCTTTAAGTATCGGTGTGTTTTTGGGTTCATTGCCTCCCTGCCTCCTAGGATTTGGATATTTATTACAAACGTGGAAAAAGGCAGCATTTCATGTTTTTATAAAGTGTTTTGTGATCTGATATAAAATTTTATCTTGGAAACAAAAATAAAAATGTTTCTGAGGCAGAAAAACAAATGAGTGTGACTGTGCAGGGACTCCCTTGTAGTTTCCCGGAATTCACCTTTCCCTGATGTGTTTCCATCTTGTCGCTTGCTGGTTTCCCAGTCTGGTGAACTCCTGCAGAGTTCATGGTGTAGGCGGGCCATGGTTGTCATGGAAACAAGAACTAGAACCAATAAGCCCATACTGGGTTTGCAGAAAAAGCAGAGCAGAAGAATCATCTGGCTGTAAGTGAACTAAGTTGTAGAGACAGCTGTGTGAAGCAGGACGTTTAAATCTGCGGGAGTGGATTGCCTCTAGGAAAATGAAAGCTGGGAATCCTGTTGTGTTATGTGGTTTGTAATCCATTTGTTAATTCTGTTTATCTAGGAAGATTCAGTTATGTTCACCACTATAAGATTTGTTCCTTGTGTAATAGAACAGTATTAGGGGAGCTGCTGCTTTTCAACATTGCAGAGGGCATTTCTCTACTGGAGTCCAGTGTTGCCAACCTCCTGCAGCGTTTTTTACTGGCAAAACATGGAAAATTTACTGACGGAACACACTTTTTACTGGCAACCTGAAAAGTAACAGAACTCCTATTTGAAACTAAGACAATTGATATTTAAACACAACATGGAAACACTGACAATACCAATATCAAGTAGTTTGCCTGGTTTACACTTAAAAGGTCAACACAGCATGACAAATTTTCATACCCTGATATTTATAGACAGTTATAAAAATCACTGATTTTTACAAACTGTCAGTAAATTTACTGGCGGTTGGCAACCCTGCTGGAGTCCTGTCCATACTTTTATCAATGAGCTAAGGAGTTGGCTTAATTTTCTGGCTCCGGGTGACTGTAGCCATATTAGTACTCTTGCAACAAAAACAACAGTACTGTCCATGATTTTTTAAAATTTGCGCTAACATTTACATTTCATGATACGTTTTTGGGGTGTGTGCTTGGGGCAGTACCGATACACAAAGCTTCAGCAAAATGTTAGGACAATCTCCAAGGTGAAAAACAAAAAAACACACTGTGGCAAACCCAACCGGGACAGGGGCTTATGAAGGGGACTAGGGGCTAGCCTTCTACCCACTGATTATGGCCCACCGGGGATTTTGTCTGCTTCTCCCGGTCAGAGAATGGAAAATAACTCAGGTCAGCCTCTGATCCCATGGAGAGAGCAGATCATTTTCTAATGATGGACATCAACACGATGAAGGCTTGGATTAATTCTCTGAATAAAGACAATAAGGCTTCCCTTCTGGAGTGGATGGAAAGGTGTAATATTAATCTTGTACAGGTTAATGGTCAGAATAAATTTGGTGGCCCTTCTGCAGACTGGGTTGGAGAAGCTCCTCCACTTGGGTCAGAAATATTTAACAACAATATCCCTCAAGAAATCTATCAAGATAAATGAATTACACTTTTTTAGACCGCTGGAACATTGTATGAGTTATGATGACTTTTGCAATGGACAGATTACACAAGTGAAAGCCAAACACCTGACAGACAGCACATGTAATGTACTTTGTGTATCGGTGGGCTTGGGTCCGGAGTGTCTGGGGTGGACACTCTTGAACTAATAAAAGCTGGGTGCCTGGCTGTTGATTAGCTTATTGTTAAATAGATCACTTTTAGCTGTTGACTGTTCATTAGATGTACTGAGGATGATATTACTGTTTACAGTTTGCATTGTTTAGGATAATGCAATCAAGTCCCTACCTGATTTGGTGTGTTATATATTCTGTTGGAACTTACAATCAAGAGTTCCACCTAAGCACCTAAGTGCACCTAAGCTAGTGTCATCTATTTCTTGGGTGCAATTCCCAGCTATAATACCTGGTTACTGGTTCCAGAGTGGAGGAAGCTGTATCTTGGCAGAGGCATCCAGGTAAAGTTGCAGGGGGTCAACCACACACACATACACAGCAATGGTAATTAAAGCTGTATTAAACCCCAAAAGCAGCTTACCAATTCTTAGATGTGATGGCTGCATTACTTCACTTTTTAGGGTTTCCTTTCCTTTATTTTCACCCGGTGATCCAGCCAGTAAGTCTGTTGTTTTTCAACAAAACAAGCTGTTCTGCAGATGTAGCAGTTAGAATGTTGAGACAAACTATTTACTACTGACAGAGGTGCTTGATCAGTTTTTATTTGTTAATGTAAATCCTTTATCCCAAAAGAAAAAAATGTTATTGTAACTGCTTTTGTAACTGCAGTGTGAGCTGGAGTTTGTCTTCCGTTTGTTAGTGTGTCTAAATCTGCTATTACATCTAACACTTCCCTCCCCCCAGACTGACGATTTTGCTGCCCAAAGGTGCCCCTGTGTGCCTTCATCCAGATTGGATGCACGCTAATTAAAGAGATGTATTACTGGCCAGACCATCAGGTGAAAACAGAGGGGAAAAGCACATAATAAGTAAAACTAATGCAGCCACCACATCTAATGATTGGTAAGCTGCATTATAAGCAATACAAAGTTTTAGCAACATTTTAAGGACAGTAGTTAAATTTATAATTAAATTGGAGGGCCAGCCATACTGCCTTATTGCTGCCTCTTGTGGCTCACTCTTTAGCTCTGATGGCTTCTCCTCCTTTTGCCCCCTCTGGCTGCGCTGCAGGGGGATCGGTTTCTGTGCCACCACCCCCCTGCTTTTTGGGCCCCCCCCATGTTCCCCCCCTCCTTCAGAGAGCATATTGCCTCCTCACCACCTGCTTTAACTCCATGCTAATGCACTGCGACCACATGCTTTGTGCTTAGTGTTTACAGAGCAGTACTATTCACCTAAATGGGTCTTGTCCAATGGGCATATGATTTCTGCCCTGGCTGCGATGGGGGGTGGTGCTGTCAGGTAGGCTGTACGGTAGGGGTCAACCGATTATCGGAGTATCAAAGTATCGGTATCGGCCAGACACTTAACGATATTATCGAGATATAATCGAGAGATGGTCCATATAGTTAACTTGGTGTTGAGTTATTCACTTTAAGGTCATTACAGGGCAAAAGGGGGCACTCTTTATGTCTGGAGGAAAGAGATTTAATTTTCACATATGGAAAGGCTTCTTCACAGTAAGAGCTGTGAAAATATGGAAAAGACTCCCTCAATAACTGGTACTGGCCAGCTCATTAGATTGTTTAAAAAAGGCCTGTATGAATTCCTAATTGTGCATAATATAACTGAATATTAATATTTAGAAGTGATAAAACATAGGGGTAGTTGATCCAGGGAATATCCAATTGCTTCCCGGTGGATCAGAAAGGAATTTCTTTCCCTCACTGGAGCAAATTGGATCATGCTTTACTGTT
Organism: Glandirana rugosa; assembly: GCA_018402905.1. Classification (NCBI taxonomy): domain Eukaryota; kingdom Metazoa; phylum Chordata; class Amphibia; order Anura; family Ranidae; genus Glandirana; species Glandirana rugosa. Next base: position 1,193,312 of record BLSH010240563.1, read on the forward strand.
TTTTGGGTTTTTTTTTTTTTCCTTTTTGCCTTCTCTAGATCAACTGTGGCTATAGGATTGTGCATAAGGGGATTTTAATATATTTTTCTTGTTGGTTGAACTAGATGGACTAGTGTCTTTTTACAACCTCACTAAGTATGTAACTTTCGTATTTGCATTGAATGAAGTACACAACATCACGTAGCTTTATTATCTTGTGGTATTGAAGATACCCTTTGCATGTGTCACATTTTTTTAAAAGAGGAAATAAACCCTGATGGGGTTTACTTCCTCTATGTTACCCTGCAATGTATAAGCATAATGGGCTAGTATGCATCCCATATTAGCCCATTATGTGCCACTTACCTGCATTGGTAGCCAGCGATGTCCCCGCTCCAGGCTGTGTCCATCTTCTGCCCCTCTTCTTTCCAGGGGCTGCGCTCTCCAACTCTGTGACTGGTCGGAGTCGCGCATGCACGCGGGAGCTGCCAGTCACGGCACGATCACAATGAGGGAACGGCACAGAGGCCGTTTCTTCACTGCGCATGTGCCCGATGACGTGGGCACACGCAGCACACTGTATATCTCCTAAACCGGTTGGGAGATATGCAGGGAACCTACCGGTAAGCCTTATTACAGGCTTACCTGTAGGTTAAAGTGGTTGACAACCACTTTAATGGATTGATATGGCTGTACAGCATTTGTTGTTGCAAGGCTTGGTTCAGTTGTTTGTGTCCATGTAATCAGAATGACGTTTCTTACTAATTATGTCTAGGGTTGAGTGGTTTCCCAAAGGCCAACATTAGGGAATGTTGGAACATTTCTTTCAGAGTTTCATCCTCTGTTATGATGGGTTGTCGATCTTTGATTGTATTTCTTCTCTCTTCCAGTCTTCTGGGTCAGGCCATATGTGTTGGTATCTCGTGGCCTGGCTGTGTATGATAGCCCATTTGGTGTGTTAGGGGTGAAAGTTGGAACTATGGAGATAGTTGCATCAGTCAGTAGGTTTCTTATATATTGAGGCATGCAGTCATCCCTGATGGATACTGTGATGTCTAGGAAGTTCACGTGTGCTTGAATAGTCAATTTTTAGTTTGCTTGATGGGTGAAATGTATTAAGCAGCGAGTGAATCTTTTAAAAAAAATCTTCACCTCCTATTCATATTATGAAAATATGATTAATATAGTGATAGTATACTGTATATGTCTATATGGCTTTTGTTGTATGCTGTTAACAAATTTCTCCCCCAGATCTATCATAAAATGGGCATATGGTGGGCTGCCACCTCTAGCAACCACCTACAATCCAGTGCTAGATTGGATAAGAAAGATAACCAAAGAGTTGAAACCCACTATAACAGAGACCAAAAACTCTGAAAGTAATATTCCAACACCCCCCCCCCCCCCCAAGCAGGAAACTTCATTCTGATTACAGGTACGTAAACAACAGAACCACCACCCCCTCAGTTCTCCTTTCCTTAATTACCATTGTTGTGTAGAGCCGGCAATAGATGATTTGAATCTTGGTCGGTTCAGCAGGGGCTGGCCAGAATTCAAACCATCTATGGGCCGGCTGATCCATCGATCGACTTGGGCACAACAATCATGTCAGATTTACACATGTGATTATTGCCAGTGGTTATAGCCGCTAGCAATAATCATTGTGTTCTCCCAGGAGGGACTGCTCCCCAAGACCCCCTCTGCCACGAAAATAGCTCCATGGTAGTAATTCCCCCATTAACACTGGCTGTGTTGACGGGACAATCTATGGCCTTACTATATTTTTGTGGTTGTGTGTTTTTCCTACTTAACAATTTGTTAAAACTTTGTGAATTAGTACTGCTTTGGTCAAGAAGGAGGGAATACCCCGAAAGCGTGTCCTGAAAATTTAAATTTAAGTTCAAATAAAAAAGTATCACAGAAACTAACACACACTAAATATGTCACCATCACACCCTGATATTAAAAAAAATACAATTTATTACAGCATAAGATAAATAATACCATCTATTATAGTGCAGATATGAACAATGAAAACACACAAATGAACTTCCATCAATGTGGCTTTTACTGATGCTGTTGCTAAAGTAGACCTACCTGATTTCTCCATTGTACAGATCAGTTTCAGCACTGTACAGCAGGCCTTACACAAAAGGTGCACGCTTCATTCTAAAAACCTGAAACATTTTCTGTTCTTTGTCAGGAAATATCTCAATTTGCCTGGGGGAACATGGCTGACATAACTATGTTCCCCTCAGGCTGGAGGATCGATGATTTAGCATAAATGGTTATGCAGGTTGGATTTATCTCAAACCACAGAAAAATGGTGTCTGCTCCTCAAAGAACCTCAGGCTCAAACTGTTTGAAACACCCATTGCCTTAAATGCTCCTGGCTGAAAGGTAATTCTGCAAAGGATTATATACAACTGTTTCTGTACCTGCCACCCACTTTACCTCCACTGCTGCTACCCCTGGCTTTAGCAACTGCTGTCAAAAAAGGACCTACAGATCCGTGTTTGTAAACACCGCTCGGGGGGGGGAGTTGATTCTGTATCCAAAGTAACGGTATCAGTAGTTTTTATTTCATTCATCTGTAGATCACAGGGATAAGCTTTGAATGCACATGATGTCAGTTAAATCAACTTTAAAAATATATTCATATATGTATGTTTTATATATCTGTTTTTTTTTCTGCTTAACCCTTTATTAACTTTAGTTAGCCATAATCCACCCTAATTATATCCCTTCTCCCCTTATCTATTATATTTAAGCTTTATTTAAATTCTATTTTTAAGCATTAATATTTGAGTCTTTGATTTTTATTAATTTTGTTTGTTAATTTTTAGAGTTTTATTAAAAAAAATAGCAAAATTAAAAAAAAAAATGATTTTATTTGTAAATATTTTTCAGTGCTTTGTACCTGAGATGGAACTTTAGTGCCATTATAAATGGGACAAATTATAAAATGAAATGTGTACTTTTTATCTACAGTAATACAGTTAATACTAAAGAAAAATGAAAAAGCATGACAAAGGCAAACCGATACAGGCAAGATGCACATTTCAGGTACAGGTGCAGTGTTAAAGTGCAAGTTCAGCCAAAAATGAAGTAGCTCTAAATCTACTGGTAGCCACATTTTAAGGATAATCTATCTAATTTTGTAAAGCAAAAATCTCTATACACCCCTTTTCGGCAGCCAATCCAGTCCGGTTTCCAGCGGCGCATGCTGTGTAGAAGAGAAAGCCAACAACGGTTGGGAAATGGGTGGGAAATTATGTCACCCATAGACTTAATGGGGCTTCTGGCTGCCTCTCCTGCACATGCCTACAGAAGAGCCGCTGCTGACAGCTCAGCGTGGGACCAGATTGGCTGCATAGCCCTGTTCATCTTTAATGACTAATACACCCTCAGCCATTATTCCAAGCGACCAAAGTAAAATAAATGAATACCATGTCTAATACTCTTTTTTATGTTTGGTATTTTAGAAACGATGTAAGTTTACAAAGAACACTTAGCAACATTCCAGCAAGGGGAAGTCAGGGTCTATGGTGAGAGCTGAAAAGCAATAATGAAAATATGAATGATTAATGATGCCCATTGCTCTTTCAGAGCTAGAATAAAATAACATTCGGTTCTCATAATCATGATATTAAAACGGCTTCTGTTGAGTTGCTGAATAGCCAGATGCATTACAGGAAATCAATAACTTTTAAAGAAATTTATTTTCACTCTAGGTATTTGACCAGCACATGCAAGAAGAGACATGTTTCTGCCTTGTTAAAATAAATGAGACTGACGAAAAATAAAGATTTTTTTAAAACGATAATGGAAAACCCAGCTGGTGATGTTCTCCATAGATGTGGAATTGGGAGTCACTGTGCTGTGAAAGATTAAGAACCTTTGGATGTAACACGGAGAAGAATTTCAGAACGTGATTGAGTAATGTTGTTGCTTAGTCTTAGGAAATTTTGGCTCATGCATATTGTGTTTCCAGTGTGTTTTAAATGAAAACTCTCCTGCGTAGCCATTAGTAAAGTAGGGTGAGTGTCCAATGCTTTGTGCCCATGGTCAACTGCTTGTTCTTTTTCTCCTTGTAGAAATTTCTCAGTTTAGTGGTGGTCAACTGGATGCCTGTGAATACATGTTGGAAGCCAGTCACTATATGTACTTGTTGCAAGCTATACTTGAAAACTATAGCAACAACAGTGATTGAGCAGGAGATATCAGAAAACCTTAAAACAAAGGTCTTGCTTTCCAGGATACAAACGAGGGGTGTGGTGGGAAGCCTGAGTATATGCCATCATCCCAATAGCAGACAAAGGAGAAAACCCTCCAATAAGGGACTTTAAAAGCATAAACGGACAAGAGGGAAATACACCAACAGAGTATAAAAGTATTGAATTTTATCACAAAAATTGATAAAACAGCATCATTGGAAAGATGATTGCTAACGGGCTAAGGTGTAGGTGAATAACAATTAGGGTTGCCACATCATCCCTTTAATCCAGGACACATATGAATTGCACAGGGTCTGAGGCTAATTTAATGCAGATAAGGCACCAATTGAGTTTAATTACCACCTTAATCAGCCACAGAACCTGTGTAATTAATATGTGTTCTGCATTAAAAGGATGATGTGGCAACCCTAATAACAATGGGGCATGCAGGCATAAGAAGAGATACAAACACATAGGCCTCTAGTACAGCAAGATATTGGGTGAAACAGCCAACGCGTTTCAAGATATTTGATGTCTTCTTCAGGGAGTTTCATGAGAGAGGCTCGTGTCCCATGCTGCTGCTGGTTAAAGCCCACTAGCCCGACATGCAGGCAAAAGGTGAAAGGGAAACCTCTTATTAAAATATTTTTGAGCTAGGGCCATGCATGCGCTGTGAACTCTCCATTCATTCCTGTGAAGGGTTTATATTTGTAGTACAAACAAGTTCTCACAGTGCAGTTATACTGTTAATCCTTGTTTATACTTCCCAGATCAATTTTTCTTGTTTAAAAAAAAAAACATTCACGGGAGGCCTGTGTGAATGAGGGCTTAACCATAACTTTAACTGTAAGAGTTAACATGTACCTCCTAACTTATGCTCCTAACACTAAGCTAACCTAAATGAAAGTACTGCTATAACACCTTCTGCAACACCCCTAACTTCCCTGGCACTGTATACACCGAAAGATTAGGGATGGGCTGAACGGACCCCTGTTTGGTTCGCACCAGAACTTTTGAACACTGCGAAAGTTTGGACCCAAATAACGAACCCCATTAAAGTCAATGGGAACTGAATGTCAAAAATCAAAAGTGTCTTATATGCAAGTAATTGGGCATACAGTGGTTATAGGGGTCCGGATCCTGCCTTGGGGGACAATGAAAAAAAGGTTGTAAAAAACATAATTTTTAAATGAGCAGTGATTTTTTGATTTTTAAAGTGAAAGCATAAAAATGAAAAAATCCTTCCAATATAGTGCCTGGGGGTCCCTTAGTCTAACTGTAAAGTGGCAGATCTGTGCCATGTCTAGAATCTGCTGCAGCAATAATTGCATTTATAAAGCCAAAAAAAAGACATGTTAGCTGCAAGCTGCCTTTATTTTGCTCAGCAACAGCTGGGGAGCCAGTATGTATGATGAGGCCACAATGTAGTGCACTGGGAACAAGATTATGGATTTTTTGGATAAATTCTGGTGTCACTTTGGCTTTGGATAGAAGTAACAGATGTAGAAAAATTGGGCTTTGGGTGTGGGTGATGCCTTTACGCCATAACCCTATAGAGGTGCTCTTCATGAAGGCAAGAATTGGCCTTTCTGTAAAAAAAATTGCAAAGATATGCACCTGTCAAACAGGTGCAGAAAAATTGGTCTTTGGGTGCCGGTGGCGCCTTCCCACCATAACCCTATAGAGGTGCTCTTGATGAAGGCAAAAAAATTGCAATGATATGCACCTGTCAAACAGGTGCTGAAAAAAATGGTCTTTGGTGTTAATTGTGCCCATGAAACCTATACCCAAAACATTCTTTCAGATGAAATGATTGGACACCCTCAAAGCTAGGCAGCCATGAAGTCCTGCAGAGATTCCACATCCCAAAAAAAAACGAATCAGTGACATCAGCATCAGGGGCTTCATAGCTGGTAATCCAGGACTGATTAATTTTTATAAAAGTCAAATGGTCCACAGAGTCTGTGAACAGACGCGTTCTATGATCAGTAACAAAACCTCCAGCAGCACTGAATGCCCGTTCTGAAAGCATGCTGGATGCAGAATAGCCAAACAACTCAAAAGCATACTTGGCAAGTTCTGGCCAGTGGCATCACTTAGGCGGACACCTTCTCCAACGCTCCTCTCTTGACCGACAGGAGACTCAAAACGATATTTTCCACGACACTGTAACCTACCTAGAGTCGGGAAAAACGTTCAATAAAATCCTCTTTAACGTATCCTCAAGAGATTTTATCTCCTGCCCTCTCTGTGGGGATGGGATGAGTTCTGAGACCTTCCCCTTATAACGGTGGTCAAGGAGGGTTGCCAACCACTAATGGTCATTCTCCTTTATGTCATGTATTCTTGGGTCCTTTCGCAGGCTTGCCCATGCGCCTCAAATTTTCTGAGGCTTGAGAAACATAACCCCCGGGGTCACTAAGGATGACAGCATCTGGATCTTCCTCCTCCTAGCCACGTAGTACTCCCAAGGGTCCTGGGGTTGGAAAGCCATCGCTCATCTTTGAAGCCTGCGAAGCTTCTTCGAAGCCTGCGAAAGTGCCAGAATCCTCATCCTCCTCCCCTCTCTCCTCCTGTGTGTTATGTGACATAGGAATAATAGTGTCTGGATAAAGTGGGCCTTGAGAGGAAAGGAAGTCCTCCTCTTCCTCCTGCTGCTCTGCCTCCAGTGCCCTGTCCATAATGCCACGTAGAGTCTGTTCCAGCAGGAACACAAAAGGGATTGTGTCACTGATGCATGCACTGTCACGGCTCACCATCTTTGTGGCCTCCATTGGCGTGGGAAAAAAAGCCGAGGCAACCTGAGCCTGTCGTAGTACTGCACCTGCACAAGTACTCGTTGACCACCCTCTGCTGCATTTATAGCTGCTGAAGCATTGCCAAAGTTGAGTTCCACTTGCTGGGCATGTCACAATTCAGGCGGTTTACGGGCAGGTGGAATTCAGCCAACCGAGCACTGGCTGTGTATGACCACCTGAAATGACTACAGACTCTTCTGGCCAGCTTTAGCACATCTTCCAACACTGGGTACGTATTTAGGAAAAGCTGCACCACCAAATTGAGGACATGTGCCAGGCATGGCACATGTGTCAACTTTCCCTGTCTAAGGGCAGACAGGAGGTGTGAGCCCTTATCGCACACCACCATTGCTGGCTCCAGCTGGTGTGGTGTTCACCACCTCTGGGCCTGTTCCTGCAGAGCTGCACGAATCTTTGCTCCGGTGTGGTTCCTGTCCCCTAGACACACCAGCTGAAGCACTGCATGGCACCTTTTTGCCTGACTCATGGAATAGCCCTTTGAACACTTAGGGTGTACATGATGTTCATAGGACAATTTTGCAGGGGAGGACATGGAGATGGCGGAGAAGGAGGAGGGGGTAGAGCTCACAGGTCTGGCATTATCACCAGCAAGCTGCAGCACCACCAAGCCCTGTCCTGCATCCTTCCGAGTTGCAAGTATCATTACCCAGTGTGCTGTGAACTAAATATATCGTCCCTGCCCATGCTTGCTGGACCACGTGTCAGCAGTAAGGGGGATTTTAGAGCAGCATCATTAAAATCACTGCTCATGAAAAAAACAATGTTTTTTAAAAAACATTTTTGCATTGATACATGTCCCCCAGGGCAGTACCCAGCCCCCCCATACCCTTTTTATGGCCAATAACTTGTATATACGCCTTCAACATGGGGACTTTTGATTTTTCAAGTTTGGGTCCCATAGGGTTTGCCGTTCGGGTCAGAACTTTTTCTCTGCTTGGGAGTTCTGGTGCGAACCGAAGCGTGGGTTGTTCGGCCCATCTCTAATGTAAAGTTTCACTTTGTAAAGAATACCCAATCAGGTGCAAGGATTGGTTGCTGTAAATCAGTAGAGCTTCACCACCATTTCTAAGCTCTGGGGAAAATGAGTACAACTGCACTAGCAGTGTATAGTCGTTTCACCCCATTTTGTAGATACCCATCTGCTGTGTTTTTATTTAACCATTTGCGTGACGGCGGCAAGATGGCTCGTTATCGCGAGCCGCCATCACAGGACGGCGGCAGCGATAACTAGCATTATGAGCGCGCGGGCCGCCGGAGGCGCGCTCGTGTGCTCACTGTGTTCGGGGGGAGCCAGGGAGCGGGTAGGGCTGACTCGATCGCCGCCGGCTACCCGCGATGGCTCCCCCGCACTGAAAGAACGGAGGTCCGTGTGTGTAAACACGGATCTCCGTTCTGTTGAAGGGGGAAGGGCGATGATCACAGCCTTCCTGTATATGGAAGCTGTGATCATCCCCTTTCTCCAGCCAGAGCAGCCCCCACACAGTTAGAACACGCCCAGGGAACACAATTAACCCTTACAGCGCCCCCTGCAGGTTAACCCCTTCACTGCCAATGGCATTTACACAGTAATCAGTGCATTTTTATAGCACTGAACGCTGTATAAATGCCAGTGGTCCCAAAAAAGTGTCAAAATGGTCCGACATGTCCGCTGGAATATCACAGTATCGCTAAAAATCGCAGATCGCCGCCATTACTAGTAAAAAAATAAAAAAAAAATAAAAACCCCAGAAATGAAATCTCATCATCCGTAAACGCGGCAACTTTTGCGCAAACCAATCAATAAACGCCAATTGCCATTTTTTTTACCAAAAATATGAGGAAGAATATAAATCGCCCAAAACCGATGGAAAAAAATGTTTTTTGGATTTGTATTTTAGCAAAAAGTAAGAAATTTGGGTTTTTTTGCAAAATTGTCGCTCTTCTTTTGTTTATAGCAGCAGTCAGAATCGACGCAGAGAGGATCAAATACCACCAAAAGAAAGCTCTATTTGTGGGAAAAAAAGGACGCAAATTTAATTTGGGTACAACGTTGCACGACTGCGCAATTGTCAGTTAAACCGCGACGCAGTGCCGAATCGCAAAAAGTGCTCTGGTCCTAAAGTGGGAAATCCTTCCGGGGCTGAAGTGGTTAATTTGACACTGTGATGAATTTTTGGATTTCTTTTTTCAAGGCATGAACAAATAGGTTACCTGTCTTAAAGGGTAAGTTCACCTTTACAGAAAAATCTGTAAGGTGAACTTACACAGGACCCCTTCCTCACCCCTCCCCCCCGTCCCGCTGACCTGGAGCGCTGCGATCTCCCGTTCTGAGTTCTGCTATAGCCGCTTCACGGGGGTCCGGGGCTTACAAATCTCCGAAGCTTAATCTCCAAACCCGTCAGGCGGTACAGTTAGGAGCATTCTAATTGGTAGGCACCCAATTGGAATCTGTGTAGCCTGTCCTGTCAGAGGGGAAGAAGAAGAGTGGCTATAGCAGGGCTCAGAACGCGAGATTGCCATCCTCCAGATCAGCACGCGGGACGGGGGGGGGGGGGTGAGGAGGGGGTCCTGTGTAAGTTCACCTTACAGATTTTCTGTAAAGGTGAACTTACACTTTAAGTAAAAAGAAGGAAAGTACCAATCCTTCTTCCATATCCATGTCACTTTGCCATTCCTTGGAGAGGACCTTTGGTCTAAAATAAAGTCCAGTATATTTCACCTTTTCTGCTGCCCTATGCCAGTATTATTATTATTATTATAATACAGGATTTATATAGCGCCAACTGTTTGTGTGGGGCATGAGGACAGACAGTACAGTTACAATACAATTCAATACAGGAGGAATCGGAGGGCCCTGCTCGCTAGAGCTTACAATTTAGAAGGGAGGGTGAAGTGAAACAAAAGGTAATAACTGTGGGGAATGAGCTGATGGAGAAAATGAAAATACAGTTGTTAGGTGTGGGTAGGATAGGCTTCTCTGAAGAGATGGGTTTTCAGAGATCGTCTAAAAGCTAATAGAATAGGAGATAATCAGACATATTGGGGTAAGGAGTTCCACAGAATTGGAGAGGTTCTGGAGAAGTCCTGGAGGCGAGCATGGGAGGTGGTGACGAGGGAGCTAGAGAGCAGGAGGTCTTGAGAGGAAAGAAGAGAATGATTAGGTTGGTATTTTGAGACTAGGCTAGTGATGTAGGTCGGAGCTAACTTGTGGATGGATTTGTAAGTTGTTGTGAGTATTTTGAATTGAATTTGTTGGGTGAGCGTAAGCCAGTGGAGGGATTGACAGAGAGGAGTAGCAGACACAGAACGATTGGTAAGGTGGATGAGTCTGGCAGCAGCATTCATAATGGATTGAAGGGGGGATAGACTATGAAGAGGTAAGCCAATGAGAATGGAGTTGCAGTAGTCGAGGCGAGAGATGACCAGGGAGTCAATTAGGAGCTGTGTTGTGTCATTGATTAGAAAGGAGTGTATTTTGGAGATGTTGCAGAGGTTGAGGTGGCAAGATTTGGACAGTGATTGGATGTGGGTCTTAAAGAAGAGTTCAGAGTCCAGGACTACACCTAAGACCTTGGCATGCAGGGATGGGCTTATAGTTGTGCCATTGATTTTCACAGAGAGATCAGGGGAAGGGGCACATGGGGAAAAATGATACGTTCGGCTTTGGATAGGTTGAATTTGAGGAAGTGGTGTGACATCCAGACTGATATCTGTTAGATCTGTTAGTAAGTTAGTGATACATGAGGAGACGGAGAGAGTGAGCTAAGCTAGTAGGTAGTAATAGAAATGCTGGCCTGGGTATCCTCCATTGCTGGACACATGACTACATTCAGAGCATTGGTTACAAGATCTATAAAAAAAGAGGGAACAAAGTTTCAGCCAATCAATTCCTCGGGCCTCTTTGGATGACATAATATGAATGTTTAATCATGTGAACAGGACCACAGGGAGTCCACAACAGCAGTTTCTTCATAAAATATATTTTTACAAAAAATGATAGCATAGAAGGCAAAGTAAAACAGGGTGTTGTGATTGAGTGTGTTGAAATAAAACTATAGTCTAAAATAAACACAAAATACCACATTTATCATAGGCTAGATCAGGGTTTCTCAACCAGGGTTCCTCCAGAGGTTGCTAGGGGTTCCTTGAGCAATAGTCAATTTCTACCTCTCAGATAAATTCCCAATGACATCATTGATCTTTTTAGCTATCTGTAAGGGGGTAATTCTTCCCAATGATCACAAGTGTAAGGAGCATTCTTCCCACTGACCATCACACTAATGTATCATGAGTTGTAGATTTTTAATCTTTAGCAGGGGTTCCCCGAGACCGGAGAATTATCTCAAGGGTTCCTCTGTGTTAATAAGGTTGAGAAAGGCTGGGCTAGATTATCTTTTTATGCCTTATGAAATAGGTTTAATAACAGGAGACAAAATTTGCTAAAAATATCAGATAGTAACATTTAATTTATGAATGACGGCAATAAATGTCACTGGTAATATAAAAGAGAGATATTTATACAACTGGCAAAGTGCTAAATTATGTGTTGTGTCACTCTAATGTTCTGTACAAACCTAAAAATGTTCACATTCAGTCATATGGAAGAGACATCAATTCAAGTTAAAACAAACACAATAGGAAATTGATTTTACAGTTGATGGACTGTTCTGAGGATTTACAAGAATCGGGGATGTCACTTGTCCTTTGTTTGCACTTAGCATCAATGTCACGGTGCTTTATTTGTTTAGACAAAGAATTTTAATAGTGTAGTTCCAAAAGGGCATTTCAAAAACATACGGAAAGGACATCCTTTCAACTGAAAGTAATACAATTATTACAGTCATTCAAATCTCTCTATCTATCTATCTATCTATCTATCTATCTATCTATCTATCTAATTTTTTTGTGGACAGAGAGATGGGATTGGGTTCTGCATTCAGATGGTCATTATTCATTAGGTCCCAGCCTCACACAGGCCCTACCCTCCTGATATTCTTTGGGGTACACTGAGTGCCCCCATTGTAAGAATTAGAAGTGTGGAGTAGAGGACATACATCCTATGGAGGGATTGGAGGAGGTAGTAAAGCAACAGTTACTATAACACACATAGGCATGTCCACCAACCCTTACACCCAGGGTAATCTTTAATATTGATTGGACCAAGGGCAAACATTTTCCTGGGGCCCAACACCACCACCCCCCCCCCCACTATGCAATTTCTCTCTCCACCTGCTTTGAAACATACAATAAATAGCAGGTAGACTGAAAATCTATTTACTGCAGCAGATCAGGCTGTAATTGCAATTGGTTGTCAGAGGTTACAGCTTATCATTACCACTTACTGACCAGTTATTAGAGGTTACTGCACATAATGGCTCGCTGATTAGTTGCTAGAGGTTACAGCACATAATTTCTACTTGCTGATTGCTTGCTAGAGGTTACTGCACATCATAATAACTCATCCATTGGTTGCTAGAGGTTACTGCACATTATTACCGCTCACCCATTGGTTGCTAGAACCTACTGCACATCACTACCGCTCACCCATTGATTAATAGAGGTTACTGTACATTATTACTGCTCACTGGTTGCTAGAGGTTACTGCACATTATTGCTGCTCATTGATTGGTTGCTAGAGGTTACTGCACATCATTACTGCTCATGGATTGGTTTCTAGATTATAGATAGATTATGCTACAAATGCAAAGCAGTCCCCTTGCCAGATTAAAAGTGTGTGGTTTTGCATTGCAGCAGAATATGGGCAGAAAAGACAGGGTTAATGAAGCCGACCAGGATTACATTCAAAAACAGTACTGTCAATGATCAAAGCAAACAGAGAGGCAGAGATCAGTGATCTTTTAGCAGCTAAAGAAGTAAAAGTTCAACTCAGCAGGGCAAATAAGCTAATTTCCAATTGTAGATCACACAACATGCTAGCAGCCCGCTCATCCATGCCGACCAGTGTTATATACAGGCAGTGCTGGTTGTTGTTAAAAAGCAGAGAGGTAGAGAAGAACGATAACAGATTAACAGCTCAAACAGCCATGCACATGTTCTCATTCAGACTGTAACTCTCACCGCTCACCGTTTCTTCATCCATGCTGTTTAGGACTGTTATTGCCTCCTCTGTGCAATCCTCCCTCACTCTTCTGGCCCCTGCCACTGCTCGTCAGTGTGTCTCTCCACTCGACTCTGATGTCAGACAAGGACACGGCCACTTAGTGCTTCCCTTTCCCTGCAGCTGCACTATATGAAAGGGAGCGATTGTGAGGATATTGGGCCCCTCAACAATGACAGGGCCTGGGGCAGGTGCCCCTTTTTCCCACCTTAAAGATGGCCTTGCTTACACCATCACTGGATCCTTTTGGTAAGAAAGCACAGCTATGGAAACCTGCAGAACTAGAATTATTCTTTCCACAGCTTCCCCCAGGTAAGCTACTGTATATACATTGTAAGAATGTTATAAAGCATCATTGTAAGTTCTTACCTTTTCTGTGCACTGAAGATATTAATGCTGGCCATGTCTTATCGCAAACTGACTTATTACCACCGCCTAATCACTTTTGTTGTTTATGAAAAGAAACAGCCCTGGCATTATTTTAGTCTCACAAAGTTTCTATTATTGTGGACAACTGAAATTTTATCTCAAGCCCTATGCAAATAGTCTGGGGTTATCTTGTAAACCAGTGGTCTCCAAACTGTGGACCAAGGGCCGAATGTGGCCCTTTGCTTGCCTCTATCCGGGCCTTGGACACTATTTCTCCCACTGATACAAGGCACTTTCCCTCCACTGACACCAATGAAAGGGCACTCTGCCTCCCACTAATGCCAACAATGGGACATTGATTACTTCCACTAACACTGGGGCAATTTCTACCCCAACTGTCCACAGTCCAGCCCCCCATAAAGTCTGGAGGACAGTAAATTGACCTTTGTTTAGAAAGGTCTCACAAAGTTTCTATTATTGTGGACAACTGAAATTTTATCTCAAGCCCTATGCAAATAGTCTGGGGTTATCTTGTAAACCAGTGGTCTCCAAACTGTGGACCAAGGGCCGAATGTGGCCCTTTGCTTGCCTCTATCCGGGCTTTGGACACTATTTCTCCCACTGATACAAGGCACTTTCCCTCCACTGACACCAATGAAAGGGCACTCTGCCTCCCACTAATGCCAACAATGGGACATTGATTACTTCCACTAACACTGGGGCAATTTCTACCCCAACTGTCCACAGTCCAGCCCCCCATAAAGTCTGGAGGACAGTAAATTGACCTTTGTTTAGAAAGGTCTCACAAAGTTTCTATTATTGTGGACAACTGAAATTTTATCTCAAGCCCTATGCAAATAGTCTGGGGTTATCTTGTAAACCAGTGGTCTCCAAACTGTGGACCAAGGGCCGAATGTGGCCCTTTGCTTGCCTCTATCCGGGCTTTGGACACTATTTCTCCCACTGATACAAGGCACTTTCCCTCCACTGACACCAATGAAAGGGCACTCTGCCTCCCACTAATGCCAACAATGGGACATTGATTACTTCCACTAACACTGGGGCAATTTCTACCCCAACTGTCCACAGTCCAGCCCCCCATAAAGTCTGGAGGACAGTAAATTGACCTTTGTTTAGAAAGAGTGGAGTCCCCCTGTTCTAGACTAACAATGTACATAATGCCCCCTAGCCAGGAAGCAACATTTTCATTTTTTTTAAGTGTAGCAATGACTCCTGAAGGAGTTCTCCTACTTTTCTACTAATGAACGGCCTTGTAGCAACACCCAGACACTCACTAACCCTTCAGCAGTGACATACAAACCTCAAGGCCTCCAATCTTCTTCTGCAAAATGTATTGGCTCAGTTTTGTTGGGTGGGAGGGTTATGAGTACAGGATACTTGAAAACAGCAAAAATATATATCAGACCTTCTCAGGTAAGTAACATAAATTGCTGATGCCTCTTATTTCCTTAGTAGTAGACTCAAAGTAATATCTAAGATGATGACAGCAAAAATGTTTAAGGGACAACCTCCCAGTTGAAAAGGGATCAATTATGAACATCTAATTGGTGGCCCTAGTTTCTTCAGTAGTAGCTTTCCAATTAGATTGGATCCTTTAAGTAACTTCTATTGGCTGCTCTAGATACTTCAGTATTCCCAATAGTTCCCAATAGGAACTGCTCTTCAGGACTCTTGCAAGCAGTCAAAGATACCTTAACCACTTCAATCCCGGGCACTTTCAGCACCTTCCTGCAAAGGCCAATTTTTACCTTTCAGCGCTGTCACACGTTGAATGAAAATTGCACGGTCATGCAACACTGTACCCATATGACATTTTTATATATTTTTTTCACACAAATAGAGCTTTCTTTTGGTGGTATTTAACCACTTGACCACTGGGCACTTAAACGTCCTTAATAACCAGACCATTTTGAATGACAATTGTGCGGTCATGCTACACTGTACCCAAATGAAAATTTTGTCATTTTTTCACACAAACAGAGCTTTCATTTGGTGGTATTTAATCACCACTGGGGTTTTTATTTTGTGCACTATAAATGATAAAATACCGAAAATTTTGTAAAAATATATACATTTTTCTTCGTTTCTGTTATAAAATTTTGCAAATGAGTAATTTTTCTTCATAAGTTTTGGTCAAAATGTATACTGCTACCTATCTTTGGTAAAAAATAACCCAAATCAGTGTAAATTATTTGGATTTTGTGAAAGTTATAGAGTCTACAAGCTATGGTGGCAATTATTGAAAATTGATCACACCTGATGTACTGATCTCATTTCTTGAGATCCTAACAAGCCAGGAAAGTACAAATACCCCCCAAATGACCCCTTTTTGGAAAGTAGACATTCCAAGGTATTTAGTAAGAGGCATGGTGAATTTTTTGAAGTTGTAATTTTTTCCCCACAATTCTTTGCAAAATGAAGATTTTTTTTACCCACAAAATTGTCATATAAACAGGTTATTTCTCTCACACAGCATATGTATACCCCATGTGTGAGACTTTTACACAGCGTGGCCACATACAGAGGCCCAACCTGCAGGGAGTACTGTCAGGTGTTCTAGGGACATAAATTATACATATCATTTCTAGACTACCTCTTGCACTTTTGAAGTTCCTGGAGCACCAGGACAATGGAAATGCCCAAAAATGAGCTCTGGATGGATGAGCCATGGATGGGGATGGATGAGCTGTGGATGGGTGAGTATGGATGGGGATGGATGAGCATGGATGGGGATGGCTGAGTATGGATGGGGATGGCTGAGCATGTATGGGATGGATGAGTATGGATGAGGATGGCTGAGCATGGATGGGATGGCTGAGCATGGATAGGGATGGCTGAGCATGGATGGGGTTGACTGAGCATGTATGGGGTGGCTGCATATGGATGGCTGAGCATAGATAGGATAGCTGAGTATGCATGGCTGAGCATGGATGGGGATGGCTGAGTATGGATGAGGATGGCTGAGCATGGATGGGATGGCTGAGCATGGATGGGATGGCTGAGCATGGATGGGGATGACTGAGCATGGATGGTTGAGGATAGATTGGAGTATGGATTGGAGTATGAATGGATTGGAGTATGAATTGGAGTAGGAATGAATGGCTGAAGATGGATTGGAGCATGGATTGGAGTATAGATGGATGGCTGAGGATGGATTGGAGTATGAATTGGAGTATGGATGGATGGCTGAGGATGGATTGGAGTATGGATGGATGGCTGAGAATGGATTGCAGTATGGATTGGTGTGGTATGAGGTTAGGTAGGAGTCGGTAGGTAGGTATGAGGTTAAGTATGAGGTTAGGTAGGAGTCGGTAG
>BLSH010240563.1:1232478-1252388 GCA_018402905.1 Glandirana rugosa
TTTTTACAGTCCAGCTCTCCTATGCCTGCTTTTTCCAGTCATTAGCGAGTCCCTAAAAATTAGACACAACGGCTTTGAAATGACAGAGCACAATTAGGATCTGTGGATGGATGCCATCTGGTCCTGGGGCTTTATCCACCTTTATCCTGTCTAAATATTTCTGGACCATTTCACTTTTGAGCCATTGTGGATCATTAGGGGTGTCTCAGTGCCACCCCCATTATAGATATGAGCTCCCCAATGCTCCTTTGTATACACGGAGCTGAAGAAAGTATTTAATAAGTTTGCCTTCTCTTTGTCCCCAGTCACCCACTCTAGATTATTTTGTAAAGGGCCTACATGCTCAGACCTAACCTTTTTACTATTAATATATTTGAAGATTTTTGGGGTTTTTTTCCTACTATCTTTTGCAATCTGTCATTTGTTTTGACATTTTTTGTCCTTGATTTACTTTTTACGTATTCTGTTATATTCTTTGTAAAATTTAAAGAAAGTCTGTTAGTAAATCAGCGTGAGGAGAATAATGGGGTGAGCTGAGGGGTAGAGAGATAGATTTGGGTGTCATCAGCATAGAAATGGTAGTGGAAGCCATGGGAAGCTATCAGCTGATTAAAATATCATTTTTTTTGTCATTATATAACTAACGCACTGTATATGTGACTTATTACTAGGAGTTCTTGTACTCTGCAGATCACAGCTGCTTTTCCTTTTACTTAATAGGCTCTTTAGAGGTAACTACATTCACTAATGCAGTTTTCATGCTGAATGAATGAATGGTTCTTCCTATATTTGATTACTGCATAAGCTGAGACTGTAGATTCTATCAATGTCAGTGTCACCTTGCTCTAGTTCATGAATGGTGTGCAGGTCTATTGTATATACAACAAAAAATGAAACAAAGATAAACGGCGCGATTGCAATCTTTGCAAATGTGTTTGTTTTGTTCTTTCTCACGGTCAGCAAAGACAGAAGCATTAGTCTTGGTAGTAATGCAAACAAAAACCGGAGGAAATTTTATTTTCTATACATCTTGGCACAAAATTAAATATTTGCATGTTTAAAATTATAAATTGTACAGTGAAAATAACTGTATTTATCATAGCAATTATAACAAAATGTCAGTTTCTCCAAAATCTTGTCTTTAACACATTGGTATTTTTTTGGCTAATTCACAGAAGAATCAGAAATAGTTTTGATGGCCTTCTAAGTGTATTGGCTAGCGATGAATATAAAGTATCAAACAGCATGCTGCAAAGAGGGGAGCCAGGATTACAGATTGTGATGATAATAAAACCAACGTCTCCTGGCAGAAAACCCTGATATTGGTATATGGATATCTTCATGGCATCTGCAAAGGGATAAAGCTGTGGGCAGAGATGTGACTACAAATTAGGGGTCCTCAGATCAATCATAGCAGATGAATTCCCCCTGGCAGTACATCTGACCACCAGCAATATACCTCCTGCCCATCTGTATACACCACCAACAATATATCTTTCATCAACATCAGAAATGTAACCAGCAACAAGCTTCTTTCACTTTCGCTCACCTTCAAGTCTTTGATTAGCAATTTCTGACGATCATATCATTCAATCAAAGAGCAGAATCTTCAGTACATTTCCCAAATCTAGGGAAACTGGAGCTCCCTGCCCTATTGCATACAGAAGGTTTTTCATAATGCATTGTGGTGCCTTAAAGTGATATTAAAGTCTCTCTTTTTTCTTTAAAAATAATAAACATGTTATACTTACCTGCTCTGTGAAATGGTTTTGCACAGAGCAGAGCAGATCTTCCTCTTCTCGGGTCGCCCGCCGGCGCTCCTGGCCCCTCCCTTTTGTCAAGTGCCCCACAGCAAGCAGCTTGCTATGGGGGCACCCGAGCCAAGCTGCAATTCTGTGTGTCCATTCAAACATGGGGCCACAGTTTGACGCCGCCTCCTCTTTCTCCTGATTGACTAAGTGACTTTGATTGACAGCAGCAGGAGCCAATGGTGCCACTGCTGTGTCTCAGCCAATCAGGAGGGAGAGTCCCGGATGGCCGAGGCACTCGCGCACATCGCTGGATAGAGATTGGGCTCAGGTAAGTATTAGAGGGGCTGAGGGGGGCTGCTGCACATAGAAGGTTTCTTTATCTTAATGCATAGTATGCATTGGGATAAAAAAACCTTCTGCCTTTACAACCACTTTAAAGTGTTACTAAACCCACATCAGTAAAATCAGTTTGTATTTGTAGTAATGCATGGTTGTTATACTCACTGTGGAACCTAAGGGGTTAATACTCTACATTGTGTAAAAAGGCTGTTTGATGCTGTCTTCTCTGATCCTCCCGTTCTTCCACAGTCCCCAATCCATCTCCTTGTAGAAAAGAGGCTAGGGGACAAGTTGCACATGCCCAGTTTCTGTGGATTGCTAGAAAGTTTTTTCTTGGGAGAGTTCATGTGATCAGCACAGGGCCAATCAACACTGTCCATACAGAGGGTCAGGGGTCCTGCAGCCTCATAGGACAATCCGGGGAGAATGAAGACTTCTCTTACAAGCTTTAACCAGACACTGATAGAAGTTCCAAGACTGCTAATGAAAAAAGGTATTTAGCACTTTATATTTCCTAAATCTATTGTATTTTCATGTTCTGTGTACTGTGGGAGACCAGATATAGTGAAGGCAGGGTCCTGGGTTTAGAAACACTTTAAATGTTTATAGTTTCTCTTTAAAACCCAACTCTGCTCTCTGCTCCATTGGCTGTATTTGTGGTTTGTTTTTCAATTTTCTTATTCTATACTTTTCCTATACTTACCATTTTCAGATGTCTTCGAGCCACATAATGCCGAGGGTCCACTCTATTTTCAGTTCTTTTCGTGGTGCATGATAATTAATGATGCAAATAGCTGTGTTGAAATAATGATGTCCGTGCCACTCGTTACTGCATCCCTATGCTGTGATTCAAGGTTACTTCAGAGATACACCCTGCACTCACTTGATGACCACAGTCTTGATGATGCTGGGTGTCACTAAACCCGGAAAACTCTGCACATCTAGTGGCACAAAAGCAATTACTAGGGGGGAGGAGTACCTCCAAGAGGAAAATTTTTTGTGCTTGCTAATTAGAGGAGTTGTAAATTCTCAAGGTTTTTCACCTTAAAGCATTCTATGCATTAAGGTGTAAAACGTTTTGTGCTGCAGCTGCCCCCCCAGAGCCCCCCTTTTTCTTACCTGAGCCCAATTGTTCCATCATCAAGGACAAGCCCAGCAGCTCCAGCCGCTGTCTCTGGTCCTCATTGGATAGATTGATAGCAGCAGGAGCCATTGCTGTCAATCAAATCCAGTGTTACGATAGTCGGGGGGCGGGGGCAGAGTCCTGCTGTCTGTGTTAATGGATGCAGCAGCAGGCCTTGGGAGTAGACATGTGCGGTTCGTTTAGCTCCAAATTAATATTCGGACAAATTTTTCACTATTCAGAGATTCGGATATATCTCCGAATTGCAGTATAAACAAAGTTTACCGAATGTACCGAATAAGGAAACAAAATTTGTCAGAATTTCAGAAATTCAAATTGAAATTCGAAACACATTTTACATCGCATTCCACTTGAATTTGAACTGTAAATATACTTCTGAAATCAAAGACTAAAGGCCTGTACACACGGTCCGATTATTGGACAACAACGGTCATCCAACAGCCTGTTGGCCAAAAATCCAATCATGTGTACACACGATTCTACAGCCAATTTACAACAGAAGTTGGACGACGAGACTAGAAAACTTTTGTTGGCCCACAAGGCCTTGGCCGATTGTTGGCTCATGTGTACAGAGGTTGGCCAACAAAAAGTTGGAAGTGCAAACACGCATGCTCGGAATCCAGGAAGTGTTCGGTCGTGTAACCTGTGTTCGTAATTCACAAATCACATTCACCTGAACTTCCTCGTTATACGCTCGTAACACGTCACTACGTTTGGCTTTGTTGGCCGATTACTTGACTCATGTCAGTACGCTAGATAAAACCGTCAACAGCCAATTAGGACAAAAGTTGGACGTTTGGTTAACCAACCATCGGCTTGTGTGTACGAGGCTTTATTAGAGTACCACTTCAAAATAATGCTGTTTTTGTTCAGCCAAAAGTGATTTAAAGCGTCGTTGTAATCATTTGATGAAGATTTCCTTTTGTTTATTCACTTTGTTGCATTAGAATCGAAAAAATATAACATTTTCGCTTCGACTGATTCGAAAATGCATCGATTTGAAAGTTTTGAATCGAAAAAAAAAAAACAGTAAATTTGAAGAAAATTCTGAATGCGAATTAAACGAATCAACCACATTTAACTAAGCAAAATAACTAGATTAACAAATTAAAATGAAGCACATTTTTACGTCGTGCACATGTCTACTCGGGAGTGCACCCGCACGGTTGCTCCTATGGAAAGCACCTCTTTGAGGGGGCACCCAATAAAGAAGAGGAGCCAGGGGGGCCACCGAAGGACCCCAGAAAAGGAGGATTGGGGTAGCTCTGTGCAAAATCCTTGCACAGAGCAGGTAAGTATAACATGTTTGTTATTTAAAAAAAAAAAGTAAATAAACTAACCTTTACAATCATATACAGTAGTAAAAATGCCCCTTTGTGTTTTTTATTTTCTTATCTGCTCAGTGCCGCAGCAAGGGTTAGCGCGGCAGCACTAGGAGAGTCACACCACTGTTCTCATGCAGGAGGTGGACTGTCCTGGATATGTTATACTCAATCATCTGACAAAATCTCATGGGTTTAACATTTTGTTTCAGCAATAGGTCACAACAAGAAACTATGGACAGGATATTTTGGCACAGGAGTCTATAAGAAATATAGGAAGCCACCTTGTGATTCAACAGGTCACTCCAAATGTAAAGTACTGACACTATTGCTTAGAGTGCAAAACCACTAAAATCAATAGTGTATAAAGTTACATTGAAAATATCATTAATAATAATATCTTAATAATATCTAAAATGAATGTGTCCATATCAGTTTATGAATATTTTAGGTTAATAATATCGTAAAATGGATAAACAGCAGCATAATGGTTAATCAATGCATAAATCATAAAGAAAATAATACAGCCCAAAAAGCTTTATTACAAAATAGCATAACCTTAAGGAGAACTCCAGAGAAAGGAATTATGTAGATAATAAAAGTTAGCAGTAAAGGTCTAAACTGCAAAGGTGGGATTTTAATTACTCTATAAATTCAATATGAACCTTTATTGACAAATGTCTAAAATTAGGTGACTGACAACAATATAAAGCCATTTTTTAAAAGTTTTGGATGAAGTGGGAAAATGTAGAACTTTTGTCAGGTTTCCATTGCTTTCTGGTCTCTGTCGGGGAGATTCACCCTCTTTATTCTTCAGGGTGACTGCTGTCAACAGGACTAAAAGTGATGGGAGATCCAAAACAGGACAGCTGTCTAAGAGGGCATGTCCTTACTTTGGAGAGATTTCCTCTTACTTGTTACTTCCTTACTTACTTGGAGTTTTTCCTTACTCCATCCAAGATAAAAAAAAAATGTTTTGGCTTTAGATACACTTTAGGCCTGGTTCACACCTATGCAGTTTGATTTTGATACATTTCTGCAGTGCTTTTTTGTAATGTGTTTTGCATTTTTATGCTTTTTTTGCCCAATTCGTTGTTGGGCAGATTAACCAGTTCAGATCCACGCTATAGCCGAAAGACGGCTACAGCTCAAATCTGAACTGCCCGGCGGACGTCCGCCCTTGTGCTTCCCCCCCGCGCGCACTCGCAGCCTGTGGCGGCACGCTCTCGCAGCCGCCACAGGCTGCGTGGGTGTGCCCGCGGGTCGGGCGGACTCAATGTCCCCCCTGAGACCCACCTATCACCTGTAACAGCTGCATGTAAACACGGCGGTTCTCCGTTCTGTTAAGGGGGACATGACAGATCTACTGATCCCTGTCACTGGGATTAGTTAGATCCGTTATGTCCCGACCAGCCCCGCCCCCATACAGTTAGAACACATACAGGGAACACAGTTAACCCCTTCACTGCCCCCTGCAGGTTAACCCCTTCACTGCCAATGGCATTTACACAGTAATCAGGACATTTAAATTTCTGATCGCTGTATAAATGTCATTGGTCCCAAAAAAGTGTCAAAAATGTCCGACATGTCCACTGCAATATCACAGTCCCGATAAAAATCGCAGATCGTCGCCATTACTGGTAAAAAAAAAAATAGTAAAAACGCCATAAATCAATTCCCATAGTTTGTAGATGTGATAACTTTTGCGCAAACCAATCAATATAAGCCGATTACGATTTTTTTTTTACCAAAACATGTAGTACAATATATATTGGCCAAAACTGATGAATAATTTTCTTTTTCAAATTTTTTTTTGGATATTTATTATAGCAAAAAAAGTAAAAAATATTGTTCTTTTTTCAAAATCGTCGCTATTTGTTTGTTTATAGCGCAAAAAATAAAAACCGCAGAGGTGATCAAATACCACCAAAAGAAAGCTCTATTTGTGGGAAAAAAATGATAAAAATTTTGTTTGGGTACAACGTCGCATGACCGCGCAATTGTCATTCAAAATGCGACAGCGCTGAAAGCCTAAAATTAGTCTGGGCAGGAGGGGGGTTTAAGTGGCCAGTAAGCAAGTGGTTAAAAAACACAAAACGCTGCACAATCACGGTGACGTCTATTGAACCAAAAATGCACCGCCTTTAAAAAAGTCCCTGATCCTTTCCAAAAAAGCAGCGGCTGAAAAAAGCATAGATGTGAATGCCAATTGTGCTGTGATTTGCGTTTTTTAATCTGATCAATAACAAATTGGGCAGAAAAAAGCATAGGAAAAGCAAAAAGGATAAAAAAAAACACGTGAATAAACACACCGGAAAAAGCACTGCAGAATCGGATATAAAGCAAACTTCATAGGTATGAACCAGGCCTTAGCCCCCCTTCATGCTGCTGTGACTTGTCATGCAATTTAACAGCTCCAAATAGCATGAAAATTTGCACCCCATTGCCGGCAATGGTACTGTTCATATCACAGACTCATGTCGCAACGATTATGAAAAAGGTTCCCGCACTACTTCTTACCGATCTCATTGCGACTTGCATAGACTTCTGTTGTATGAAGTCGCAAGCAGCAATGAAATCAGCAGTTCAAATTGCACTGATGTGTGGCTTTGAAATTGTGCTGAAGTAGCGCAATTTCAAAGCCACACCAGTATGATCAGAGCCGCAATCCTTCCTCTTACCCCCTGTACCTAAAATTCAGCAATCTGGCCAAGGGCTCGTTCACACTTATTGCCAAGGGGTGGTGAAAATGGGTGGTTGAACTGTAGTTTTATCGCCCCTTTTAACTCCCTTTAAAACCCACACAGAGGCCAGAGGAGGTTGTACGCATGTGGTGGATATGATGCTTTGCTTTGCTTCATGGTTGCCACAAAACCTATAACCCCTCTTGGGTTTGGCAGTTTGGGCAGTGCCTCTACAGTACCTCCACTGAATGTGACCTGTTCACGTGAATGGGGCAGTGCCACAACCTCCTTACAACCGCATGCAATGCACGCAGTTCTGGTGCCATATATCGCCTCCTGTCCGCCTGTCAGCCATCAACAAGGGCTGCTGCAAATATAAATGAGCCCCTAATAAAAATTTCCTTTCTTGCAGTTCAGCATCCACCATATTTAACCAAAGCCTTAGAAGAGGTTAAAGAATCCCCCACCTGAATGCAGAAGTAAAAAAGAGCTCAATATACTCAATAAAACCATGAAGTCCATGTGTAAGAGCACTAGTACTGTGGTTTAAAACATAAATAGAAATGTCTTAACTATGTTCAACTTGTGGAGTCTTTCTTACTTTCCCAGAGAGGGATAGGTTTGCAATTGGTTTCAGATAAAATATGTTCTGCCATTCAGGATCACAAAAAAATCCAAATTTGTGTGACTTTTTTTCCCTAATCTGAGATCTAATTTTTCATTTGTACACAACAGCAACACTGTACAGTTTTCAGTCTCTCCATAATGGCAAAATACACCTATACACCCTGTACCCCTTAACTAAACCCAACGCTTTATACTGACCCAATTATTTCTATTATCCTTGTCTCTGCACTAGTGGTCCATTGATAATGTATGGCTATCATCGGGAAGGAACTTCCATGCAGACATGTTATTTTAGTAAAGTAATCTACATTGGGGTTGGCAGCAGTTCGATTACACTCTATACGTTGATCCTGTTGTGCCACCAGCTCCAAGCCTGGCATCTCTCTTGGGGTTTAAAGAACTGCAGGGGAGCTTCTTTTCTTTAAATATTATATTTTTTCAATGAATATTAAAAAAAGGGAAGAAATGTGTTCAGTAAAGCAGTTAACATCCTGGCAGGATGATACGCCTTCCTTGCACTCAGTGATTTTTAGTCATGTCTGTGTGGTGTTTGGATGGAAAGGTCAACTGTGTGCACAGCCTGCAGCAAGCTGGAAAAGTGGCACTTCTAGCTCTGATCTTAATAAAGTGAATGTGCTGTGCTGTACATCCTATAATAAAGAAATAGGGGTGTAGAGAGAGATCAGGATTACTGACAGCAGCATCCTGTGCTGGGCGCTTGCTGTCAGAAGCGTTACAGAGGGAATAATACTATGACTGCAAGAACAGTGCCATCCCCACCAAGCATTTTTTTTTTAAATTGCAGTTTAGCAGTCTGCAAATTTGGTGGTTTCATTAATTTTATTTGTTAGTCTCTTTTTTCACCTGGTGACCTACTAATAGTACACTTGTGCACAGAATCAGGTGCAGCTCTGCATAGTAACCTCAGCTCAGCTTCTAGGTTTTTGGCCTCATACACACGGGCGTTTTGCACGCCGGCGTTTGTAGGCGTTTTTTGCAGCTCTCCATGTTATTCAATGGCCTTCTAAAAACGCCGGCGTTAGTGAGCAGTATTTAGAACGCGGGACCATCGCGTTCTGTAGCTGTAGCGTTTTGGCGTTTTTTGACGCCAATTGGCAAAACGCTCACTAACGCTTGCTAATGCCCGCTAACGCCGTACCGGCCTTAACAAGCGTTTTTTGACCCCGGCGTTTTTATGTTGAAAAATAGCAGAGGACTGATTTTTTTTTAAAAAACGCCTATTGACGCCGACGCTCGCTAACGCCGATGCAAAACGCCGCAAAAAACGCAGATTTTTTAAAAAACGTCGGACCTGGCGTTTTGCTTATTTATTATAAAACGCCCGTGTGTATGAGGCCTTATTGTTGAAGATTAATTGAACAAGCTAAAGTTAAAAGCTGATTGGTTATTATACACAGCTGCACCAGGCTCTGTGTGCACAATTTCAGTAAATCTCCCCCTTTATTTCCTAGGGTGACAATAGTCACTCACTGTACTGCAGGGATCAGCAACTGGTCTGCAGTGATCGACTACAGCCATGTGACAGGTAGATCATGATGCCTTTCCTTCTTGCAGACATCAGACCAGAGTGCCAATGTGAATGCTGAAGTCTTAAGCAGGCCATACATGGGTCGAATTCTAAAATAATTTTCTTACTAAAATCGTAACTAAGAATTTTTGTTAGAATTTCGCACCGTTAGTAGGCTGCAGCAACAGCCGACTTCTGTGCAGCCATTGAATTTGAGTGATTGGGCATATTGGAAATTTTTTGAAAACCAAATTAATTTCTAATCAATGGTGGGAGAATAGTGTGAGCAAAATAATCAAGAAAGAAATGTACATGAGCTGTGACCTGGAAAGAAAAAAAAGATTCCTAGGCCCAGGCCACAAATGCTCTTTTCTGTAACAACATGAGGTGAAATTGAAGGCTTGCTTGGTTGAATTTCGTAATCATTGGTGGCACCATCAGATCACAAATGCACAAAATTTCTGATTTTCAAAGAAAATTCATTTGGAATTCAACACATGGCCTGCATTAGGCTCTTTCTTGACGCTGATATTTTCTATAAGACAGCTGAGGGGAGACCACAGAAGACTTTACTCTTTCTGCCAGGCGCCACTGAATCTGGGGACTGGTGAGTGAAATATTACAGAAGGAGGGCAGAATTTGTGCTTACTACTGACCTCTAAGACCTGCATTACTTACTGCCCACTGCACGCTGTGATACTTACTACTGACCCCTGCACTCTGGAATTTACTATTTATCATTTATTACCAGCTTAGGACTTCTCAGATATGAAAACTCCAGAATACACTCTTTCATAGGCTATGAAGCCCATGGTTCTATCAGGCAGTGGCGTTAGCAATTCTGGCTTGTATCTATATTCATTGTTCATTTCTTCTGAAATGGGCGGTCTGAGTTTCTAGAACCTCTTATTTAAAAAAGCAAGCAGGAATACTTGGAGAAGAGTTATGTAAAATAAAAAAATTAGATACCAGATCACAGAGTCAAAGGGATTGTGATAAATCAATTACCCTCTTTTCCCCTCTACGTTATTTTCCCCTGGAGTGCTCCTTAAAGCGTCTTCAAGACTGATAACTCAGTTTGGTGGATAGAGGCAGATTCAGTCACTCACCAGTTTTTTTCTAACCATTTGTTATTCCTTGCAGGGAAATATTTATTAATCCAAAGGCTCAATCAGGCCACATGCAGCTCGGAATTGACTTTTGCAATTTGCAGGAACAAGACCACATACTCTAAATATGGTACAAGCAAAGTCATTACAAGAGACAGAGCTGCTAACAATCTTTTTGCAAGATCCCTGAAATGTTTTAAAAGCTGATGGATGACTGAAGAAATTAGCATCCATTTATCCTTTAGTTTTCAGTTTTTGGCAGAAGACTGGCTTTTTAAGATTAGTCTGAGGTCACCTTACTGTAATATAACACAGGTTTAGTACATTATATTAATTATTAAAAAAAATTCAAGTAAACTGTCATAGGTAATGTCTACAGCGCATTAGTTTCTGAAACGCTTTTTTAAAGTCTTCATTGAAGATGGTATAAATCAGGGGGTTGATTAAGGAATTGAGGTATCCAAGCCACGTGAGGAAGTTGGACATGTCATCAGATATATAACATGCATCACACACGTTTACGATAAACTCCTTAACAAAGAATGGAAGCCAGCAAATTACAAATGCCCCCAAGATCAAACCTAAAGTGGTGGCAGCTTTGCGTTCTCTGTTGCTGGATATCCTTTGTTTCCTCAAAGCTTTCTCGTGTTTCATTTCAGCTAAAGGATTTCGAATTGTGATGTGGATTTTATCAAAATCTGTCGAGTGGTCAGAGAAAGACTTTTCCGGTATGCATAAAGTAGAACTTTTCCCACATGCCTCCAGAAGAACCTGGCCATTCTGTTCTCTCTCACATCGACTCACATTCCTTTTGTGATACAACGATTTTGCTGCTCTGTAAATTTTATAGTAAAGAATAAGTATCAACACCAATGGGATATAAAAGGCTCCAAAGGTAGAGTAAATTGTAAAAACAATGTGATCATGTTTGATGATGCATTCATCATCGCGGTTGTGCTTTTGATGCCGCCAGAACAAGGCTGGCATAGAGATGAAGATAGAAATGATCCATACTATAGCAATCATAAAGGCAGCATGCTGAGGCGTTCGTTTTCTGGCGTACTCCACAGCATCGGTGATAGCTCTGTAACGATCCAATGCAATTGCAGCGAGGTGAAGTATTGAGCATGTGCAACATGTAATGTCTACGCTCAACCAGATGTCGCAAACAGCTTGACCCATAACCCAGGTTTCCTTCACAATGTACATGATACTGAAAGGCATGACCAGGACGGCAACCAGAAAATCTGTTACAGCAAGGGAACATATCAGATAGTTAGCGGGGTGGTGGAGTTTCCTTGTCACAATTATTGCAGCGATTACCAGAGAGTTGATTGCAGTTGTCATTATCGTCAAGATAGACAGGGACAGTGAAGTAAGAATTTGGCTTGTGACCCCTTTCATTAGTTGTCCAGAAGTGCAGTTATATTCTGTTGTGTTAATTATATCCATATTCTTTCTAAACCCCAAGTTTACAGGGCAAAATTGATATCTAAAAAAAAGGAAAGCAGATGGTTAGATGTATAATTATCAAATGTAATCTGCCTGGGGACTTTAAAAAGCACCTCTAAAGCCTTTTCTGTTCTTGTTGGCGAACTGAATCATATAAAACCGTATGAAAGCATTTACTCACTGACTACTGGACTCTAAGCTGCCACTGCTATTGCAAAAGCTGTAGGATGATGTTTTTTTCTAACATTGATTTCTCTATAATGTAGACAAAACTCAAAACTTGCGAGTCCAACAGTCAGCGAGTTAATGCTTTCTTATCGCTTCGTGGGAAGGGTGAAGAGACGAACCACTGTAAGAAATTGGTGCTACTGAAGTCCCAGGAAGATAATATAAATATCTTTAATATCAGGTGACCCACCGGAAAAATGTTTGCTCTGGTGAGATGAAATAAATGCATCATGCAGCATTTTGGTAAAGGGACCCTTTCTATTCCTAAAACATGTAAATATAGAAATACATTCCAAATCCATTCTTTGCATTCATTCTTTACCAAAGCATGTAGTCCAAATGAACCAAACAGCGATGTTCCATACATTTTGTCAAAAATCCTTAAAGGGTAAATTCACCTTTGATCACTTTTTAAAAAAAAATTCCAGCGCTCCCCTATGTACCAATATAGCGATCATGTACTTTTTTTGCAAAAAATATCAACGCTTTTCATTACATCTACAGACACTTACCTTACTGTCCTCCATCCATGTTTCCAGACGTTTCCATTTGTAATGTCTATACAGACTATAGGTCATGACACAGGAAGGAGTTGACCATCTGCCCTCATTAGCACACACCTTGCATCATCCACCCTCCTACCTACTGCCCACTCCCAGCTGCATGTTTTTTAAATGAAATGCAATCAATCAGTGATCACCCTTCTCACTAAATATACAATATACAATCAGATTGTATAGCGTGTTTCCACTCTTCACTGGCCTCCCGTCCCACCGGGAGACCGGATCGACGATCCGGCGCATCCGCCGGCTAGAAGGAGACCTGATAGAAACCGGAATCGGCTCCGATCGGGTCTCCTTCGGCAAATTCCGGAAGCGACATCATAATGTCACTTCCAGTTTACTCAGAGGCTAACGGCGCCAGTTTTAAAAAAATGACAGTATTCAGAATCACCGTTTTTGGTGATCTGAATATTGTGAAGTGCAAAAAAAAGTGTACCTGTCACCACATATTACTATCACAAGGGATGCTTACATTCCTTGTGATAGCAATAAAGGTGATCAGAATTTTTTTTTAAAAAAGAACAGTGTTAAAAATAAATAAATAATAATAATAAAAAAAATGTAAAGCGCCACCGTCCCTGCGAGCTCGCGCAGCAAAGAAAACACGCCGCATATGAAAACGGTGTTTAAACCACACAAGTGAGGTATCGCCGCGATCACCAAAGTGTGAGCAATAATTCTAGCACAAGACCTCCTCTGCACCTCTAACTGGTTACCATTAAAAGTTTTTAAAGCATCTCCTGTGGAAATTTTTAAGTACAGGAATTTGTCGCCATTCCGCGAGTACGCGCAATTTTCAACCGTAACATGTATGGTATCTATTTACTCGGCGTAACATGCTCTTTCACAATATACAAAAAAAATTGGCTAACTTTACTGTTGTCTTGTTTTTTAACTCAAAAAATGAATTTTTTCAAAAAAAAAATCACGCTTGAAAGACCGCTGCGCAAATACCGTGTGACAGAGAGTATTGCAACGATCGCCATTTTATTCTCTAGGGTGTTTGAAAAAAATATATAATGTTTGGGGGTTCTAAGTATTTTTCTAGCAAAAAAAAACTGTTTTTAGCTTGTAACCAACAAATGTAAAAAAGGGCCCCTGTTGGTAAGTGGTTATACACCTAAAATTACTAGTTGCACTTTCAATGCCATGTGAAAAAACGAGGGGCAAATGCTGCGAAATGCACAGTAAAAAACATGCATCCCACAAAATGCCAAAATGTCCCATTTACCACATGTAGTGCAGTCAATTGAAATCAATGGGCTGCCCTATGCGTGTCAAAGGAAGAACAAGCCACAAAACGTTTGCTTCCACTATGCTAGATGTGAATGGGGCCCTGAAAGTGAATTTGGTGCGCTAACACAAGAACAATGAGTCTCCATTCACATCTGTGCATTGCCTTGCATTTCAGAAATGCTCTGCACCAAAAATCGCAGTAAAAAACGCACCAAGCTCCGCTCTAAAAAAAAGTTCTGAAGCTTCTTTGGGGCGATTGTTGTGTGCAGAGCGGCCCATTCAGGTGGATGGGCTGCCCTATGTGTGATGAGTGAAAATGCTCAAACATCTCCCCACCTTGCTAAAAAAGCAAAACAAAAAAAACATGTGGGAATGTGAGTTTCCACTATGCAGAGATGTGAATGGGGCTTGAGAGCTGAGTTTTTCTGTCCATACACTATGCAATCTGATTGTATATTGTGTATTTAGTGAAAAGGGTGATCACTGATTTCATTCATTTAAAAAAAATGTGGCTGGGAATGGGCGGTAGGTAGGAGGGTGGATAATGCAAGGTGTGTGCTAATGAGGGCAGATGGTCAACTCCTTCCTGTGTCATGATCTATAGTCTGTTCAGAAGGTAGGACATTACAAATGGAAACGTCTGGAAACATGGAGGACAAGTAAAGTAAGCGTCTGTAGATTTAATGGAAAGCGCTGATAAAGTATATGAATGTTATATTGGTACACAGGGGAGCTGGAATTTAGAAAAAAAAAAGTTATCAAAGGTGAACTTACCCTTTAACATCTAAACCATCACCCCGATTCCTAACCACTCTTTTCTTGTGGTTGTTGATGAATGATGAGAGCAGCAACAGAAGACTTTTACAGAAAGGATAACCAGAATTCTGGCAGACTTGAGCAGAGCTTTTGTTCACCAATCATGCACCAATTAATTTGGCCACACAGAGTTAGGATTTTATTGGTCAACCTGTGGGCTGAAAAAAAAAAAATGAACAGATTCCCACATACTATACAGCGCAGATGGATGAATCTCCTGCATGGTCAATGTATTCTGACAGCTGGCATCATCTGATTGGATGCAGCTGCTGTTGAATTGACAATTCTCTGCCTGGCTCCTTTGATTTTTCAATTAAAGGATGTAGGGCCGGAAGATGGCACCAGGACTATCCATGAAGCAAATTTCTTCCAATTCATCAGCAACCAGCCAAAATTCACATTGGGGTTGATTTACTAAAACTGGAGACTGCAAAATCTGGTGCAACTGTGCATAGAAACCAATCAGCTTCTAACTTCAGCTTGTTCAATTAAGTTGTAACAAAAAACCTGAACGCTGATTGGTTTCTATGCACAGCTGCACCAGATTTTGCACTCTCCAGTTTTAGTAAATCACCCCCAATGTATTGTGCATTGTCTGGCACTAGAAGAAAGCAGCCAACCAAATGTATTTTCTACTTCCTGGAGCCACTGTGCGCTTCACTCTAAAATCAGCCTCAATTCCCATTGGGGTTGATTTAGTAAAACTGGAGAGAGCAAAAACTGGTGCAGTTGTGCATGACAGCCAATCAACTTCTAACTTCAGCTTATTCAATTAAAAAAAAAAAATGAAACCTGATTGGCTACCATGCACAGCTGCACCCGATTTTTCACTCTCCAGTTTTAGTAAATGAACCCCATAATGTGTGGCAACCTTTATTTTATACATAAAACAGTCCATGTTGGCTGCCGTGTTTGTTACAACTGGAAAGAGAAGGTCGCTTTAACCACTTCAGCCCTGGAAGGACCAGAGCACTTTTTGCGATTCGGCACTGCGTCACTTAACTGACAATTGCGCTGTCTTGCGACGTTGTACCCAAACAAAATTTGTGTTCTTTTTTTCCCACAAATAGAGCTTTCTTTTGGTGGTATTTGATCCCCTCTGTGTCATTTCTGATCGCCGCTATAAAAAAACAATTTTTCTTACTTTTTGCTAAAATACAAATCCCCAAAAAATAAATAAAAAAAAACACTTTTTTTTCATAGATTTTGCCCGATTTACATTCTTCTTCATATTTTTGATGAAAAAATCGCAATCTGCGTTTACTGATTGGTTTGCGCAAAAATTGCCGCATTTACAAATGATGAGAATTAATTTCTGCGGTTTTTGTCTATTTTTTTTTTTACTAGTAATGGTGGTGATCTGCGATTTTTAGCGGTACTGCGATATTGCGGTGGACATGTCGGACCATTTTGACACTTTTTTGGGACCATTGGCATTTATACAGTGATCAGTGCTATAAAAATGCACTGATTACTGTGTAAATGCCATTGGCAGTGAAGGGGTTACCCTGGAGTGGCGCCCTAAGGGTTAACTCTGTTCCCTAGGCGTGTTCTAACTGTATGGGGGCTGGGCTGGCAGTGGGAGGGGAGTGATCATGGCTTCCATATACAGGAAGCCTGTGATCACAGCCCTTCCCCCTCTGTCAGAATGGAGATCCGTGTTTACTAGAGTTGAGCGAACCCGTGGATGTTCGGGTTCGGTGGGTTCGGCCGAACTTCGGAAAAAAAGTCCGGGTATGGTACCGAACTTGACCCGAACTTTACCCCGAACCCCATTGAATTTAATGGGGACCCGAACTTTTCGGCACAAAAATGACTGTAAAAGAATCCTGGAAAGTGCTAGGGGGCTGCAAAATGATTTTAGAACAATAATCTGTCCCTTACAGCAACAGCAGGAACCTGACCCTATAGAACTAGGAGATGATTTTAGAACATTAATCTGTCCCTCTAAGCAGTAGACTCTACCTAGTCCAGTCAGATCTTTCTGTAATGCAGGATGAGATCTGCAATCTGTCCCTAAAAGCAGTAGTAAGCTCTACCTATCTATCTATCTGCAATCTGTCCCTAAAAGCAGTAGTAGTAGTAATCTCTACCTATCTATCTGCAATCTGTCCCTGACAGCACCGGCAGCATTCTCTCCCTACACTACCCAGAGAGCATGTGGCATGCAGCACTGTGACTCCAGCCTCATATAGAGGCTGGGTCACATGATGCACTGGCCAATCACAGCCATGCCATTAGTAGGCATGGCTGTGATGGCTTCTAGGGAAAACCAGTGAAACGCTTGTTGATTGGCTGCCCTGCAGCTAGTTCAACCCAGAACTCGAACCCAAACTTTTTTTCAAATGTCCGGGTCACGGACACCCCAAAGTTCGGTACGAATCCGAACTTTACAGTTCGGGTTCGCTCAACACTAGTGTTTCCTTACACGGACCTCCGTTCTTTCACTGTGGGGGGGGGGGGGGCCATCGTGGGTAGCCGGCGGAGATCAAGTCCCCCCAGAACACAGTGAGCGTGCGAGCGCGCCTCCAGTGGCGCGCGCTCACAATGCTAGTTATCGCGGCCGCCGTCAGGTGAGAGCGTTTCACGATAACTAACCACTTTGCCGCCGTCACGCTGCGGCGGGCGGTCGGCAAGTGGTTAAAGCAGGCACTAAATTCTATAAGGATTCATTCACACTGCATTGGATGCAGATCATCCACAACAGAGGAGTTAATTCACTGAAGGCAAAAAGACTGTACACTGTGCAAGTGTAGTTGCATTCATTTTCCTTAGTGATGTGGTAAAGCTTCACTTTGTAAAGAATAGCCAATCAGGTGCAAAGAAAGGGAAAAAAACCCCCGTGTTTCTTGCACATAATTGGATGATGGAATTCAGCAGAACTTTACCACATTTACTAATCTCTGGAGAAACTGAGAGCAACTGCAAAGTGCACAGTCTATTTGCCTTTAGTAAATCAACCCCAATGACTTTTCCTGGCAGACACACTTGGCACTGTGACCAAAAAAACACGCTTCCCCTCATTTACCAAGCTCTGGAGCAAATTCCCTTGCAAATTGATTTTTTTTTCATAAATCAGATATATGGAAAACTATAGCTCTGGCATGAAAATTGCTGACCAGCATAATGGAAAGCCTCCTCCCATTCTGGCACGAAGTGTGAACAATTTAACTGAGTGTACACTTTTATACTGCAATGTGTCTGGTGGCACCTGCCAGGCAGAATGGCCAAAGAATTCAATTGGAATTAGACCTAATACTGCAATAGGAAAGTACTTCAACATACAGAATACCATTTAGGCAGGGCTCAAAGAGTTAAGAGTTACTCGCCACCAGTTGCCCCACCCAACTCCTAACACGCCCCGCCCCTAAACACGCCCTCATATATTCTCATGAAATGACATGTAAATGTTTTATGCAGAAATTGGTTACAAAAATAAATATTAACAACAACTTTATCAGTGGTCATCACTGCAGCCTCACCAGTGCCCATCAGCGCAGCTTCACCAGTGCCCATCAATGCAGCCTGACCTGCACCCATTAATGCAGCCTCATCTGTGCCCATCAATCCAACGTAGCAAGTGCCCATCAATGCAGCCTCACCTGTGTCTATCAATGCAGCGTAACCAGTGCTCATCAATGCAGCGTAACCAATGCCCATCAATGCAGCCTGACCTGTGCCCATCAGTGCAGCGTAACCAGTGCCCATCAATGCAGCGTAACCAGTGACCATCAATGCAGCCTCGCCTGTGCCCATCAATGCAGCATAATCAGTGCCCATCAATGCAGCGTAACCAGTGCCCATCAGTGCAGTGTAACCAGTGCCGATCAATGCAGCATAAACAGTGCCCATCAATACAGCATAACCAGTGCCCATAAATGCAGCCTGATGTGCCCATACATGCAGCCTGACGTGCCCATACATGCTGACATGTGCCCATGAATGCAGCCTGACGTGCCCATACATGCAACCTGACATGCCTATACATGCTATACAGCAGGGATTACCCGCTGTAAGAGCTTTCATTTGAATTTGAGTTCCCAGAACTCACGTCATACAGTCCCGCTTCCTGGCCCGGCGATCGCATCACACCTCCTGCCATTGGACTGGTATGATGTCTATCAAAGGCCAGGAGGTGGGACTGTGTGAACGACTCCCATTCAACCCCGCCTGCCAGCGGGTTTGAATGGGAGGCAGCCCATGCTCGCCAGCCCTTATTTTGCACTTGCAAAATGCGAGTAGGCGAGTGTAAAATTTGAGGCTTGCCATTTAGGGAAAACAGTAGCAATAA
The DNA here is from genome assembly GCA_018402905.1 of Glandirana rugosa. Classification (NCBI taxonomy): domain Eukaryota; kingdom Metazoa; phylum Chordata; class Amphibia; order Anura; family Ranidae; genus Glandirana; species Glandirana rugosa. Next base: position 1,251,569 of record BLSH010240563.1, read on the forward strand.
TTTGTAAAATCAAATGTGGTTTGACACTATTTTCACCATTTCCACCCTTTCTATAACTTATACATTGCTCACTGTATTTATCTACAAGCAGACATGGATAATCTGTACAAGCACTCTGAGCAAAGAAAGCTTTAGGGTCCGTGCACACTGGATTAAAAATCGCTGCTTCTACAGGAGTTTTGTGTTTTGCCTGTAGAAGCAGCTCAATGTTATCCTATGTGTCCATACACATTAGGACATTTAGAGGCATATTTTAAGTTTAGAGTTTAGAGGCAGGAAAAAACTCTTCTGGTTTGCCTTTTGGATTGGAGCTTTCTAGCAGAAAAAATGGTAAACACTCCTAAACATGTGCACAAAAATACTCTATATGAGCGTTTTTTTCTGCCAATGTAACTGGAATTTTTTTTTTAAGCCCAAGAGGTGTTTACATGGTGAAAAATACAGTGCCATGTCTGCTTCAGGCCAGTGAAGATGTGTAAAGCCAACTACAGAATGCTCTGATGAAAGCTGAGATCTAGAGAAACAGATGCCCTATATTTTCCAAACACAGAGAATATAAATGAGCTGAAGGGATTAAGTTAGAGCCGTTCTCTTATTAACCCGAATTTTTTTTTTAAGGTCAATGTAACCGTCTTTTTTTGCGAGTATATCTCATAAAAACACGTGTACAAATCCTCACAAATGGTAAAAAAGACGATCTTTCGAGGTTAGGTTTTCCGTTTGGTCTTCTCAAAAAAGGACGGAGATTTGAGATTTGAATTTTATACGGAGATTTACAGGATTACACATACCTGTGTATCCTATTGTAACTCGACGAAGA
>BLSH010240563.1:1274242-1304228 GCA_018402905.1 Glandirana rugosa
TGTGTGCCGTGTCTTAAAGGGGAACCCCCGCAAAAAAAATTTGCGTGGGTTCCCCCCCCCCAGAGCATACCAGGCTCTTCGATCTGGCAGGGATTTTGAGAGGAGCCCCCCACGCCGAAAAAAAACGGCGTAGGGTCCCCCCAAAATCCATACCAGACCCTTATCCGAGCACGCAGCCTGGCAGGCCAGGAAAGGGGGTGGGGACGAGCAAGCGGCCCCCCCCCCTCCTGGACCGTACCAGGCCGCATGCCCTCAACATTGGGAGTATGGGTGCTTTGGGGCAGGGGGGGCACTGCGCCCCCCACCCCAAAGCACCTTGTCCCCATGTTGATGGGGACAAGAGCCTCTTCCCGACAACCCTGGCCGTTGGTTGTCGGGGTCTGCGGGCGGGGGCTTATCGGAATCTGGAAGCCCCCTTTAACAAGGGGGCCCCCAGATGCCGGGCCCCCACCCTATGTAAATGAGTATGGGGTACATACTCTATTTACCTATACCATTTCAAGCTCTGTCCTATATTCAGTGCAGAGGAGCCATGCCCACTTCATAAATTCTCTGCATAAAACTTCTTTTTTTAAAGTTCTAAATTAGGGAGGTATGACTTTACAAATCATGATGAGCTGGGCTGCTCTGCGAATGCCTTCGGTGGTTCTGTTGTAACATTTGAGGATACATTGCTCCACAATGCCAGCAGCTACAGAGGTCAGTGACTCCTTGTTTTAGAGTGCCATGGGTGTAGCATAAGGGGTTGGAGGGGTCACAATCGCAACCCTGCCCCTAGCTCCAGGGGGCCCCTGCAGCTTCCCTGTCATATTATCATATTGTCCACAAATTCCAGCTCTAGGGCCCCACAGCCACACTGCAGTACTGGGCTTCCACTTTCAACAGTCCACACCCCTCCTTTTCATTGGCTGGGAAGAAGCTGTGAGCCATTTCCTGAATGGAGAGGAGCACGGGTGAGAACAGCCCAGGATGGGGAAGTGTCTGTACTGTGTGCTGGCAACATGGAATGGTAACCAAGCTCAGCGAGTTAAGAGGAGGAGAGTGCCATCCTGCAGCCACGGTGGGACCGATATCACTGGTGAGGTAAGACAACGCTCCTAGTCACCAGCTGGGATTCTCTGTGCCCCTCACCTGGGGATGTCTGCTTACAGCACTTCCCTGACAACTGGGGAAAAGACACACACCTTTGGAAGGTGACCTTCCCCCAACACCTGCCAACACTGACAGAGAAACCTTCAGAAATTTCTAAAACAAATCCCTTAACACCTCCTGAGGGTTCCCTGAGGGGCTGCAGGCTCCAGATTTTGTGTCACATGGCTTTGCCCCCCCAGATCTAAGTTGTGCCCCCCCCAAAGCCCTCTGACCACTCCCTCTGCCCTAGATGCTATGCCCGGCTGCTGAGCTCCTCCCCCATTACAGCACTCTGTACTGCTCGCCTCTGCTGAAATCACATTCCTTTACAACATAGCCAGTCAGCCACGATCTGCACAGGGTGTATCTGCCTACTGCAACTACACTGCCATTCTGACCAGAGAATTTCATAGGTCAGAACTGCAACATAAAAGCCAGATACACCCTGTGAAGCCTGACAGACTGTGTGTAAAGGAATGTAATTTCAGCCCTGTGTAGTGTGGGGGGAGCTGTATACAGTGCTGAGATGGGAAAGGAGCTCTGCCAAGTGACCTGCCAGGGGTGATTCTTGTCCTCTGATTCTCCAGCATTGATCCCTGTCCTCTGATGTAAGGAGGTACTCTGGGAACTCAAAACTCTTAAGCTACTTTGAATATCTTGGCGTGCGGTGGGTGTATCTGCACGCACTGTGGAAGTGGTGGGTTGTGGTGGGGGGCCCAGGTCAATTTTTGCATCGGACCCACAAGCTTCAAGCTGTGCCTCTGTAGAGTGCTTTTACTGCTTGTTCAGAATATGTAAATATGTTTATGCATTTAGCCTGGGCACAGTTTCACTTCAAAAAACCTCTGAATGGAAAAAAATGTTTTGACCATATAATACACTAGGACTGCAGCTCTAAAGTCTCCTCTCTCCTGATGATTAGGCTGCAGTATTGTATCTTTGTAGCAAGTCACAAGGTAAAAGGCTGCATCAGGGATTGATCTAGACATTTTGGTAGATTTGGTGTTTTGGTAGATCATAAGCTTAATAATGGCATGCAATGGCATGCAATGCCAAGCTGCGGTTTCCAAAGCAAGCAAAATCCTTTCTTGTATTAAGAGAGGTATGGACTCCAGAGATAGAGACATTATTTTGCCCCTGTACAAATCATTAGTAAGACCTCATCTGGAATATGCAGTTCAGTTTTGGGCACCAGTTCTCAAAAAGAATATCGGGGAACTTGAGAAAGTGCAGAGAAGGGCAACCAAACTAATAAGAGGCATGGAGGAGCTCAGCTATGAGGAAAGATTAGAGGAACTGAATTTATTCTCACTTGAGAAGAGGAGGGGGGATATGATCAACATGTACAAGTATATAAGTGGTCCATATAGTGAACTTGGTGTTGAGTTATTTACTTTAAGGTCATCACAGAGGACAAGGGGGCACTCTTTACACCTAGAGGAAAAAAGATTTCATCTACAAATACGGAAAGGTTTCTTCACAGTAAGAGCTGTGAAAATGTTGAATAGACTCCCCCCAGAGGTGGTTTTGGCCAGCATGGTTGATTGCTTTAAAAAAGGCCTGGATTCTTTCCTTAATGTAAATAATATAACTGGGTACTAACATTTTTAGGTAAAGTTGATCCAGCGTGAATCCGATTGCCTCTCGGGGAATCAGGAAGGAATTTTTTCCCCTGTTGTAGCAAATTGGATCCATGCTTTGCTGGGGTTTTTTGCCTTCCTCTGGATCAACTGTGGATGAAGGATTGTATATGGGATTATTTGGCTATATATATATATATATATATATATATATATAATTGTTTTTTTTTTTTGGTTGAACTAGATGGACTTGTGTCTTTTTTCAACCTGACTAACTATGTAACTGTGTAACATTCGTGAACACAGTAGTTAAAGTGTTTGTAAACCCAGATTTGTGATTTTTACCTACAGGTAAGCCTATAATAAGACTTAGCTGTAGGTAAAATGAATATCTCCTAAACCTGCAAGGTTTAGGAGATATTCACTCTGCATGCAGCGCATGCGCTCTGAAGGTCCGGCTTAACGTGCCGGAACTTCAGAGCTTCTTGACGGAACCGAGAGTTCCCACGCGCATGTGCTGGAGTGAAGTCATTGAGGCTTCAGGCCACTCACATCCCTGGAGCCCACAATCCCAGGAGAAAGGATGGCAGAAGATGTCAGCCCTCTCAGTGTTGACCAGGTGCCACTGTGAGGGCTTCGGTCTAAGGTATTTCATAATGTGCTAGTATGCAATGCATACTAGCACATTATGCCCTTGTCTTGCAGGTTTTTTTTCCTAGGTTTACAATCGCTTTAACTGCAGAAGGACCAGGAGTACCAAGAGTTGAGATTATTTATATAAGAAATTGTGTGAATGTTTACTTCAATTATCCAATCATTAAAAGTTGTAATAATTTAACCTCTTTAGGACCACCTGTCCGCATTTTACTGCAGATAGGCAACCTACAGGTACAGCGACATACCTGTTCATTGCTGCCCTTCTTCTAATTTTAGGGGCTCGCGACATCCCCCCCTCCCCCCCCACCGACTCATGCTGTGCTTAGATACAGCGGGCACAAATGTTAACCCCTTCCCAGTCAGTGTCATTAGTACAGTGACAGTGTATAGTATTGTCACTGTATTAGTGTCACTGATGAAGTCAGTTCCCACCCAGTGTCAGTTAGTGTCAGATTGGCCACGGCACTGTCACAGTGTCACTATAAGTCGCTGATTATAATTATATACCATTACTATTATAAAAAAAGTAAATATAAATTCCAGTATATATACCATAATTTGTAGACGCTTTAAGTTTTGCACAGACCAATCAATATACGCTTATTGGGATTTTTTTTTTTACCAAAAACATGCAGCAGAATGCAAATTGGCCTAAATTGATGAAGAAATTAGTTTTTTTTACATTTTTTTATTGGATGTGTTTTATAGCAGAAAGTAAAAAATATTGTTTTTTTTTTCAAAATTCTCGGTCTTTTTTTGTTTATAGCGCAAAAAATAAAAACCGCAGAGGTGATCAAATGCCACAAAAAGGAGGCTCTATTTGTGGGGAAAAAAAGGATATCAATAGTATTTGTGTACAGCATTGCACAACCATGCAATTGTCAGTTAAAGTAACGCAATGCTGTATTGCAAAAGATGGCTTGGTCATGAAGGGGGGTAAACTTTCCAGGGCTGAAGTGGTTAAAGGCAATCTCTGGCATTAGAAAGAAAAAAAAAATACTTTTAACCCCCTATCCATTTGCCCCAAACTAATCACACTTTATTACTAAAACCTAAAAAAAAGCTGCCACATGAAAAGTCAGATCTGCTTCTTTATTCTTCTTAACTGCAGAGTGGGCATTATCTGCTTGGTTAGTTGGAAATGGCCTGTTGGTTGCCAAAGTTGTCCATGATCTAGGTCAGTGATGGCGAACCTTGGCACCCCAGATGTTTTGGAACTACATTTCCCATGATGCTCAACTACACTGCAGAGTGCATGAGCATCATGGGAAATGTAGTTCCAAAACATCTGGGGTGCCATGGTTTGCCATCACTGATCTAGGTCCTCTCAAGGTCCGTTAATCTGAAAGGACTCAAGCTATGAATCTGCTCTTTATGGGACAGGAATGAGACCTATTGGGAAAACAATGGTCAGTGACCGTGGATTCAGGTAAGTACTTTCAGAATTTTAAAGCATTTATTTATTTTTTAAAGGCTATTTGTTTTTTGCTCAGAGATTTTAAGGCTGCTAATATTTTTGCAGATGCATTGAGCTATTCTAGAACATCTTCAGTTAGCAATATTAGCACTGCAGTTCATCTGAGCATTTACACAGATTTCCTGTATAGGATCTACATGCAGCCCGCTGATTACTTATCTTACTAGTATAAGAAGCTGTATTTGCTCTCCTTTGCAAGTAATGACTCTACTTAAGCAGCATTGGGCTCATCTTGTTTGTACATATTGAATTTACATGATATGATGATATAACCCAGAGGTCCATAGATGAGGCTTTCACAAGCTATTAATCAGTTCTCATTATAGCTCACTTGCTTTCATCAAACTCATAATTATGGCGTAATATGTAATGAAACCATGATTAGGAAATGATAACTGACCCTACTGAAAAGCAAATAGTTTTTCTGGCTATTGGCATGTTACTTTATTTTAATAAATATTTTTGAACTTCATGCTGGTGCCTAGTGCCTAATGACCAAAAATGCTGAAAGATTAACAAAATAACTCTTTATTAGTAATCAGGTAATATCTGCACCCAAACTTAACTGCTATTAGTTTGATGGTGGGGTCAGTTGACTGGTACCCAAGATGGAGTAAAGGTACACAGAGACAAAGGAAGATGGCACAATTATTATTTGGTAAAGTTGAAGTGACAATTAACACTTGGAAGACAGTGGCAAGATGCCCAATATTATAGGCAACCTGGGTATAATAGCTCTTAACAATGTGGGTCTCTTCACTTGGGAGGGCACTTATGCAGGCTACATTACAGGAACAGCATCTGATGAAGGGGTGGCTGGTAGAACAATGGTGCAGGCACCTATAGTAACCAGATAGGAAGGTCTTCGACCCAAGCTATCTAGGGTTCCCACATAGCAGAGCCAGGCGTAGTATCCTTGCACTATCCCTCGACTGGAACCTCTCTCTAGTGTTAAGAACTGTGCCCCTAGCCAGCAGGGATCCTGTCCCTACACTATCCACTTTGCAAATGCATGCCAACTGCAGGGGGGACAGTGCTATTTTTCAACATTGCCCTCACTAGAGATGGCGGCGGTGGTCATTCAGGGCAGCAGCGTCCAATCGGATGGCTGCTCCCCTGATGACACCTACGGAGGCCTCAGAGGAACAAAAGCTACTCTCAACCTTTGTTCTCTCTACACAGCGGCTGCCTACAGAAGAGAGGCTAAACTGCACCTGTCTACAAGTTGAAGATAAAATGTTACTCTAGTGCATAATAAAGTGGTGGTTAAATCAAGCTTTGTGTGGTGTACTATGCATGCTGTTTACACACCTCAGATGTGTTTGTCATCTCATTTTGATGCTCATTAGATCCTTAAAATGACTATATTTTGCATATTGTTTATACCATCACTCCTGTTTGATTTGCTAATTCCAAAACACTTTTTAATTTTCTACACTTGAAAATCAGCAAAATAATTTGAGTTTTGACAGGTGGCGGTATTTCTTACTTTTTTTCAGTGGGGTTTCAAAGTGTTGGTAAAACATGCTAAAATTCAAAATTGGTATATGAATAAATAATCAAATAAACATATTAACCTGTCTTGTGGTGTTTTTTGCTATTTTAAGCCACATTCTAATGGATCATTTCTCATTTTGTTGTATTCTGTCTTCTAACAAATATTTAACAGTGGTTTCTCCTGCTCTTTTCGGTGATACATATATGAGTAAGTCAAGAAATATGTGGCTGCTTTGCTACACTGATTGACAAGCTCTCTACTAAGCTCATTCTGCCTCCAAAGCTTTTGAAATACTTATGTAGCCAGGAGTTCAAAAATATTCCTCTGGCATACAGACAATTGTGTTCATTGCCTAACATGGGAAACTCCCTCTAGTATTCGTTTGTGGAATAAGACTGTAAATACAATGAGGATGAAGCATTGTGGGTTTTGTAGCGTGGAAAGGAGAAACAGTCAGTAAACACTGGTATGAAGGACTCCATTTCCCATCAGGCTGTGCTGCGCAGGAGACTTCTGGGAGGTGTAAAGCATTGTGGGAGAAACGTATTTAAGTGGGAGGAGGAGCTGAGAGGGGCATCTTGGAACAGCGTGATTTATCAGTGAGGAACCCTGTGTGCTGCTATAACCAGAGCTAGGCCCAAAGCATTGTGGGAGAAACTTATTTAAGTGGGTGGAGGAGCTGAGAGGGGCCTCTTGGAACAGCATGATCGATCAGTGAGGAACCCTGTGTGCTGCTGCAACAAGAGCTAGGCCCAAAGCCTATGTACAGCATTCCAGCCGACTGAATCCTCTGCAGGTGACCCAGCTAGCAGCCGCTCTCCAGCAACACAGCGAGTGACCAACGGAGCCTTCCGATTCTCATCTCTGGATTGAAGCAGCAGCAGCTACCGCAGCAGTTGTACCTATCGATCCAGGAGAGCTGCAAGGAGTGCAGCGGATGCTATCCACCTTCCAGGAGCAACCAGCCAGTATGAACTAACGGTCTCAGCATTACCATCTTCTTCATCTGAGTGCCGGATCGTTTGTCTACATACAGCCATTTGGATTTGGTGAACGGGCTCAGGCCCTCACATAAGAGTACTTATACTGTCTATGCAGCATCTCTTTGTTACCTTTTGGATTGCCGTTTACATCCACTGGATTGTCGTTTGTGACCAGTTTATTCAAAGAGTCAATGATCACTACAAGGCTATTTAGTACAGTGGAATGTAATCCTTTTTGTGCCTCATCTCAGTTATCGGAAGGACACAGTGTTTCTAGGTACCTAAGTCACTCTTATAGCTGGCAGAAGATTACTTGGACACTGCAAGACAGAATTATTACAACTTCATCTACTCATCCTCTCCCCAGTAATATACTCAGGGCTATTTACTTGGAAAAAATATATCTCCTAAGAACTCTCTGAGCTAGAACAGGAGAATCTAAATAGAAATTTATAATTACCTAGTGTACTCATATAACTGCTAAGTGAACATATTTAATTTGTGTATTATTGAACCTTGTTATCTGAATTATAATCCATTGATTGGTACCCAATTTACCCTTTGGGGCTTCTATTTGGTATAGGGTATTACTGTATTATTTCCCTTTTCAGCTTCAGTAGATTGTACCAAATTACCTATTTTCCAGTGAACTCTTGGGTATTGTTTAAACTCAATTGGAGGAACTGTATTCCTATCGACTGTTGTTTATTTTTGGAGAATACCGGGAGTGACGGAAGTTAACAAATTATCTACTCCCTTTGTTCACTAGAACCATAAGTTTCACTTGTTGATGTGACGTATTGTGATATTTCTGTTGCTTTGAGATTTTATTTCTTGCAGAAATAAGAGTTAAGTAAACATTTCTAACTCTATCTGTGTTGTGGTCTCCATTACTGAAACAGAGTAATTGTCAATGGAACCTTGCAATATGAGTGAACCCAGAGTGTCAGGGATGGTGGAGGACTCTCAGAATGGGGAAATCCAAGGAGGAATTAATTCTTTAAGCAACCCTCAAGAGGGCAGCGCTACACTTACCATCACGCATTGGATGGTGACGCCACAAGGGGATGGGGCTTCCGTGTGACTCAGTTGGTGGCCTTGCCAATATAAGTCAATGCAGAGCAGGGACGCGGCATTAGTTCAGGAGATCGCGTTGTGTCAACATGGGAAGAATAACAGAGGGAGAAGAACAGAAGACAGCAGCAAAAGAGCAGAAGACCAGGCAAAAGAGCAGAAGAAAGAAGACCCGGCAAAAGAGCAGAAGAAAGAAGATGCTGGAGAAGGAGAAGACGACGGAGAGGAAGAAGACGCCGGAGCTGATTTAATAAAATACTATAAAAAGCTATTTAGTGTGTTTTTTTTTTTTTACACTTTTTTTTATAGGTGAATGGGTAGGGGTACAATGTACCCCATACTCAACCATATAGAGTGGGGGGCCAGGATCTGGGGGACCCCTTTTTAAAGGGGGATTCCAGATTCCAATAAGCCCCTGCCCGCAGACCCTGACAACCACTGGCCAGGGTTGTCGGGAAGAGGCCCTTGTCCCCAACAACATGGGGGCAAGGTGCTTTTGGGTGGGGGCACAGTGCCCCCCTGCCTCGAAGCACCCACCCCCCCATGTTGAGGGCATGTGGCCTGGTATGGTCCAGGAGGGGGGCGCTCTCTTGTGCCCACCCCCTGGCCTGCCAGGCTGCATGCTTGGATACGGGTCCGGTATGGTTTTTAGGGGGAGCCCACGCCATTTTTAAAAAAAAATTTGGTGCGGGTTTTCCCTTAAAATCCATATCAGACCAAAGGGTCTGGTATCGTCTTGGGGGGTACCCTATGCTAATTTTTTTTTCAAGGGGTTCCCCTTCAAGATCCTCAGCACACAAGTCGCACCGCAAGTCGGATCATCATGATCCGACTTCTGGAGCGACTTCTATTCAAATCAGTGGGATCCCATAGGGAACCATTGATTTTGAGTATAGACAGAAACGCCTGACGAGGCTTAACGCTGTGCATTCAGCGGTAGAGCTTTTTTACAACTGAAAAATGTCTCTCAGGACCCAGTAGTCTTGGGTTTTTTTTTTTTACAGCTCAAAAACTCCCCAGCTATAAACAGCCTATGTGTATAGGAACACATAGGATACCATGATGGAGAGTTTATTGACTGTAGAAAAAACGTCTGAAGCCAAAAACAGCAGCTTTAAAAAAGTCCAAAAACTTCCTGTGTGCATGAGGCATGAAAGCTCCTATTTCCTCTGTATAGAAGAATAAGTTCCCTGTGTCAGTGTTATATCTGAAATATTCTTATCTATATAGATAACACAGCACAGCTCTCTCTCCAGCTGATGTCAGCAGCAGTGCTCAGCCCCACCCTCAGGACTTCTGAGCTGAGAGAGAAGAGGAGAAAGATGACAACTGATCCTAGTAAGAAGGTGTGTTATCTATACAGAGAAGTATATATATGTAATAACACAGGGCAACTTCTTGTTATAATACAGAGCGGATGGCAACTTTTTATACAAGTGGCTTAACAACCACTTTAAGGGCTACTCTCCTCAAGAAGCATTATCATGCATTTTTCTGCATTTTACAGCACAAGTAAAATGTATACAGTATATGTGTGAAAAGCCACTGTTTTCCATAAAAGTTCTTTCCAAAAATGCATTGCTTCCAATACATAGAATATGTTGTAAAGATCTACATGCTACATTTTGCAATTAAAGTCAACTCTGTCTTTTCAAAATGAAAACACAACACATGACAACAATGCACAATTAACCTGTTCATTCTGGTGGAAATGAGCCCTAAAATAAAAGCGAACAAGCAATAGGGAAATATCACTGTGGACATTGGTTTATAATAAAAGTCCTACAGTATATTCTTTTTTAAAACCAGCAAATTATGTTTTAAAATTGTTTCTGTTCAGAGTTTAAAAATCAGTGCATGCATAAATGATCAAGCAATTAACTAAATGAGAAAAAGGACAAAACATTTACATAATGAACTCATCTGAACCGGGATTTCCTGGAGTAATTGTTTTGTTTACGTGTGAAATTTGCCATTTATGCATTCCTGCTGGTTTGGTATCATTGTCGCCAGTGTTCAGGTGAAGTAAAGTGTAAGTGCCTTATTTGTAGATGATCATAATGATCATGAAACACATCTAAGTATAATTAAAGCTGAAATATAATTTAACACCTTTTAATCCAGCTAAGTGTTTTTGCTGGTATTAGCTTCCTGTGTTCCAATTGCAACCAAATTCAGACATCAAGTTAAATTATATATTTGCCTGGCACCAAGCCGAGGGCAATGTTCCTTCCAGCAAGTGCCTGGAAACAATGAGTACCAAACCTCAGAAGATGCTCTTGCACTGTAAGGCCTCATACACACAGGCGTATCTTTAAAAATAAACAAAACGTCGGGCCCGACGTCAAGGAAAAAAAATCGGCGTTTCTCTGCGTTATGCATCGGCGTTAGTGAGCATCGGCGTCAATAGGCGTTTTTAAAAAAAAATCATCCCTCTGCTATTTTTCAACCTAAAAACGTCGGCGTCAAAAAATGCCGGAAAACGCCGGTACAATATTAGTTGGCGTTTGTTGGCGTTTTGTGGCGTCGGCGTCCAAAAATGCCAAAACGTTACAGCCTCAGAACGCAATGACCGTGGGTTCTACTTTCAGCTCACTAACGCCGACGCCATCTACAGCCCAAAAACGCCGACGTTTTTTATGGGGCCATTGACTAACATGGAGAGCTTCAAAAAACGCCAGAAAATGCCGGCGTCAAAAAACGTCCGTGTGTATGAGGCCTAATAAAGTGTCTTGTTGCAAGATTTGGGGTACTTATTATTCCCCAGGATCCTCAGCGGAATGAGAGGAGGTCCTGAGATAATAAATGAATCTTGCGTTTTACTTGCTTTAGGCCGGGTTCACACATATGCGAATTGGATGCGGGTTTCCCTTTATCTAATTCTCATGACAGGTAAGTGTGACCGGCGCTCACTGGAGCCGGTTCACATATGTCTGGGGCGACCTCGGTCCGGATTGAAAAAGGATCTGGTGCAACTTTGAGTTTGGTTCAGGTGCAAATTCAGGCTAAAATTCTGACCTGTATCTCACCTGAACCGGTGTACAGGAACGCACCGGACCCTAGGCACGAACCCGCGGCCGCACATGAATGAACCTGGCCTTAACTAATAGAAAATGGTGTGCTTTTTTTGCTGTACTTTGTGGTAGGTGTGTGTACATCACAATTCTATTCTAACAGAGTTACACACATTTTAGCAGATGAAACATATTTCATACATTTTAGCTGTGTATGGAGCTCCTTCATTGAAATGTAGCTTTAAAGCAGTGATTCTCAAACTGCGTGCCGCGTGAGATTTGCAGGTGTGCCCTGGGAGTTTTGAAAAATATTTAAAAATGCTACTTTGAACATATCGAAAAAGTAAATGGTAAATCACAAATCGCAAAACTTAACAAAGTAACAAATATAAAAATGCAATCTCTGTCGGTCTGTCATTCATTGGTTTCTTTCGTAACGCGAGACTTATGCGAGATCTCGGGAGAACTCGATCACTCTAATTATATTATAATAATAGAGACCATTCCATTCCAACTTTGGTGCTTATAAATAAAGTTTGTTCATTGTTTAGTGATGGAGAAATACTTAATCATGTCTGGAACTCTGAGTGCCCGTTCACACAGGGGCAACTTGCGATCCGACTTGAGTTGCCTCAAGTTGCCCCAAGTCGCTTGACATTTGAAATCCCATTGAAATTAATTAGAGCCGTCTTAATATACACGACTGAAGTCGCTCCGACTTCAAGGCGACTTCTGAAAAGGTTCCTGTACTACTTCTAGGCGACTTCTATCCGACTTGTGCCCATAGGATTTAATAGAAGTCGCCTCCAAGTCGGATCCCCATCTACATGGAAGCGACTTTACAGTTAAACGAATATAATTTATTTTTAGGCAGCCCCCTCCCTCCCTTCTCTGATTGGTCAAGGCAAAGTCGCCTGGCAAAACTCGTGTTGTAAAGTCGCCTGAGGTCCTTGAAGTCGTGCTGAAGTCGCGCTGAAATCATCTAGCGAAGTCGCGCCAAATTCGGGTCGCCCCTATGTGAATGCAGGCTGAAAGTGAAACTGTTAAATGAAAAGCAAGGAAGCAAGCGAAAGTACAAAAAAGATTTCAATCACTTCAATCTGATTTGCTCTCGAAAGCAGGCACATCCTTCACATTATATTTAAAATTAAATGTATATGTAAAAATAAATAAGTTCTTCACAACAAAAATTGTTAAATCTTTTCAGGTGTGCCGTGAAAGTTTTTAGATCTTTTTGGTGCACCTCAAGACAAAAACGTTTGAGAAACACTGCATTAAATAGAGCTACAGTCAAAATAAAAAGTGAACATTGGTAGCATTTTGTCATGTGCACTTTTGGGATAGTGCTTATTTGCATTTGATCTTTAGTGTGCTGCAGTGGCACATTGCTGTGGCAAGTTGGAGTGCTAAAGGAATGTGGCCCTGGAGGATGCCTGCTTTGCATCACATCCAAAGGGCTCATCTATTTGTGTAATCATAATTTAAAGCAAATTAGATAATTAAAAACACAACATATCAAAAAGTAAAAAAAGAAGAAGAAAAAAACACAACAAAGAAAATAAATAAAAATTGAAATGGGATAAAACATGAAGGCAGAGGTATTTCAAGCTAAAATAACATGTTATCTATTTGTGAATTTTCCAGCAGTGTTCTAGATAAAACAGAAGGCAGACTAGAACCCATAGCCCCAAGAAAATGATGTGTTCTGCAAAGTTTGAGGAAAAGTACAATAGTAGGGTTGGGGTCATCAAGTTATGTGCAAAAAACGACAAAGCTTTCATTCTTGTGTTATTGGTCAGCTGTCATTGACTCTAGCATGCTGAGTGTCTATGACAATAACACTTGTTATAGCTTAGTGATTTCAACCTACGTTCTATTAAGCGGTACTACAGTATTCCAATTTGTAGAGTATTTGAGGGCATGGTTCATAAACCAATGGATGGTGCCCTAAAATAAGGTAAACACCGAGCATTCTTCATAGCTATTACACAAGTTAGCACTGTTTTTACTCATTTTGGACAGCTATCCAAACAGTTCAAATTTTATTTTTTTAACTAGATGTCCAACCCAGGAAGGTACAATACACAATGTTTTGGTTTTACTAAGGTTTTAAAACCTTTTCAATAGCCACAGAAGAGATCTTGCCACAGAAAAGATAAGGTCTGAATAGTAGTCTATAATGGCCTCAAACATTTTCTAGCATTATTCTTGAATGCGGTATTTCCAATTTTGTCAAAGGCACAGAACTGATTGAACCTTTCCCCTTAGGATGACTTTAATTAGGGTGTCCAGTGATGTGTTGAAAATGAAATAGGCATGATTATTGAAGTTACATCCTCTACACAATACTGGTATACAAGACACCCACAGATCTACTGGAAGGCAGAATCACTAAATCAGGAATATTTTTGTATTCATATTCAAACCAGGAATAAGTTTCATACATTATGTCTTGTTGTTTAAAGGGTTAAAGACCCTGTGCAACCCAAAGCTTCACAGCTGCATTGAGAATAGGGAATATTCATATCTCAGGAAGAATACTTAGCAATTGCCATACTCTGTTGTCCCTAAATACCAGGTTGTTTTTCATCTTTAACCAACTCAATACTGGGCACTTTCACCCACTTCCTGCCCAGGCCAATTTTCAGCTTTCTGTGCTATAGCATTTTGAATGACAATTGCACGGTCATGCTGTACCCAAATTAATATTTTCTATCATTTTCTTCCCACAAATATAGCTTTCTTTTGTTGGTATTTAATCACCACTGTGTTTTTTATTTTTTGCTAAAAAAAACGAAAGACCAAAAATTAGTTTCTGTCAGAATATTTTGTAAATAATAATTTTTCTCCTTCATTGATGTGCGCTGATGAGGCTGCACTGATGCACTCTGATAGGCTGCACTGATGAGGCGACACTTATGGGCATTGATGAGGTGGCACTGATGGGTACTGATGAGGCGACACTGAAGGGTACTGATGGGGTGGCACTGATGAGGCATTAATATGCAGCACTGATGGGTACTGATAAGATGCACAGATGGGTGGCACTGATGGGTGGCACTGATGGGCAGGCATTGATGGGCACTTAAAGGCAGCACTGATTGGCCTCACTGATGGGCACAGACTGGTGTATATGATGGGCACAGAGTGGTGTCATTGATGGGCACAGAGTGACATCATTGATGGGTACTTTGTAATCAGTGCTCTGATTACCTATAAATATCTCCCCTGTGAGGAGATGCCACTCATTGGCTCTCCTCAACTCACACTTTGTCAGTGTGAGGTGAGGAGAGCCGATAAATGGCATCTCCTTGTTTACATGTGACCGGCTGTAATTGGACACAGCCGAGCACATGGGTAAAGAGACATGGCTCTTTGCTGAGATCGGGGTTGTGCCGTGTCCCAGGTGGCCAAACTGGGCGCCGTCATATGACTTCGTCCCAGAACAAGAGTTGTCCTGCTCTGCTGTCATTTGTCTATACGGTGGGCTGGAGCCGGTTAAAGATAGTGATCTGTTAGTAACATGGAATGCTGAGGACTGCTTAGTTTTCCATCTACATACAATTCATAATGCAGGGGGCAGAGTCTATTGTGTCCCTTGTTCCCAATGACATAATGTATGACAAAACAGATTGGACAGAGCTAAGACACAGTCGATGACTAAGCCCTGGTAGGAGGGACGAAACATGTCAGAGGCGTGGCTTGTGGAGTGGTTTAAGGCTGAGGCCATTTCACACATCTTATTATTATTATTTTACAGGAGTTATATAGCACCAAAAGCTTATGCAGCACTTTACAATATAAAAGGGAGACAGTATAATTACAATACAATAAAAAACAAGAGGGTTAAGAGGGTTAACAACATAGACTGGACTGGGAGATCAGCAATTTTTCTAAGCATAACAAGAGTTTCACATTACTGTTATTTATTAATCATAATTAAGTATTAAACTATTTAACACCACGCAGGGGGGTTATTGTGTTCACTGGCCCATTTTAAGTTTGGTTTGGAAATACTATCACATTTATCAGATTCCATGAAAAAGGAAGACATTAAGCAGGTATATAATCAAGAAGCCAAAATTAGAGTGTGCATGTGTGTAATTAGAGCGTAATGTCACAGATAAAAAAATTAAATATTTTACAGACTCAAAATTAAAATAATAGTATTCTATTTTACCGAAAAAAAAAAACAGGAAATAATTTTACAGACTAAATGCTCCATAGGTAAGTACATATAATAGGCTCCAATTTTAGAAGGAGAAACCCAGCAGGTTTTATTGTGAAATAAAAATTAGAGCATACTATCCAAGCTCTGGCCAGTGGTCCAGACTGGACATTCAACAGTCTATGGGTCCTCACTTTGAAGAGTGAATCAGATGGTTTAGGGCCATTTTTTTCATTTGTAGATGCTCACCCTTTCCCCAACTAGCTGCATGGGCAAAACCTCTTTATATTTCTCTAGCTCTGCCTGACATTATCAATAAAAGCAATTGCCTAACTTCATTAGTGGCTATGGCAATAAGAGGAGGGGGGGGGGAAGAGGGTTCCCCTTTCCTTCTTTCCTCCTCCCCCCTCCCCCTTTTCCCTCTCACCCCACTTGATTGAGAGTCCTATACTTGGATGCCATCTATATCAATGATATATATACATTTTATTACTTTTTTATAGTTGCTATTCAGCATCGATCTCGATATACATCCCCCATGCCCGCCGTAGGGAAATATGAATGGCTTCGCTACCTTGGTTTTTTCATGTGTGTTGGTCTATACTGGTAAGCGTCAGATCCCCTTCTCCTCCCCCAATTGTTAGATTTTGCACATTATGTCTGATTCGTTCTACTACCTTGATATCATGTATATTCTTGTCATTTTTGAGTTCAGATTTTTTTGTACACTTATGCCTCCTGAAGAAGCGGTAGATTTCCACGAAACATGTAGAGGAGTTTTTCCACTTTTTCCTTCTCTCTGTTTACTGAAGACCCGCTTTATCTCCTGTTTCCACCTTTGAGGTTACCAAGTGCCAGTGTAACATATGTATAGACATAGTTTAATATATTTGTGTGTAACATTAAAATTGTTGTCCTCATTGTATATGGATTCGTTGTTCTTTTATTACTTTTTGGTATGAATAAAAATATTGAATTTTATTTGCGTACTGTGTTCAGGGTACTGAGAAAGTCCATTCCTTCCTTTCCTTGGAGACTATCATGTGAGTTGTCTCCTTTTAATCCATTTATTGTATGAGAGATATGTCAGAATTGGCCTGGCGCGCTCTTTGTTAAACCTTAAACCCCAACCCTAGATGGCTAAACCTCAACCGTTTTTGTGGGGTTTTTTTCAACTTAACTGAAAATAAGGTAAGAAATAACAAAATACAATACAATGCTAAATTGAATTTTTTCTAGGCAAAATATAGAGAAGCAACGTAAATAAAAAATAAATAATGTACACTCATACCTTCATCATGTATTACTTTTTTACAATTAGGACATAGTTGAGAATTGTTCCTCAGTATCCTGTGAAAGGATTTCTTTTTGGTCTTCTTTGCTCTGTACATGTCAGAAGAATTATAGTTTCTTCCACATTCTGGTAATCTTTTTATGCCAATCTGTAAATGAAGAAGCAAGAATATTAAAAATGTCACTTCTGAGTTATTATTAGATCAGTTTCTTCCACGTTTTAAACAGGAATGAATAGGATCTGGCCCAGATATACATGCCCTCTCCTTCTGTTATAAACTTCTCCAGGTATACAAGGACCTTCTGCTTCTCTTTCTTCCTAAATAAGAACAAGATTTACATAACCACCTGATCCTGGAGGAGCACTCCAAACTCCTTGCACTCTTCTTGAAGTCATCCATAAGAAACAAATATCAAGAACTGTGATACAAGTGTGTGACCAGGTGGTACAGGACCCCTAAAATACATAATAATGTGAAAATACCACGCTATCTCTAACTAATTTAGAATGTGTAGCAGCTGGCACAACAACTGACAAATTGCAACGAATAAAAAAACAAAATAGTGCCGCAGATGATATCCTATTGAGACGAAACGATTGTCGGGTCCGTTGCTCCATGCCATATCTGTATTTTGAAGAAAGCGCTAACTTATCTACTAAAATGTGAGTGTTTTTATGTATTAATAAAACAGCAATTTTTATGTTCGATTCCATCCTTTTCCATGATATAATACCAATGATCTGCGAGTGGATTTCTGTACTTACCGGTGATTTGGAAGCGTAAAGCAATTACACTTTGTTCTGAAGACATCTGGGCTTTCACCATTTGCTTAAAGGGATAGTGACAACAGCAAGACTGAGAGAAGGTATGTTGACACCAAAGTCTGTTTGACCTAGGTTGGCGTATGCCAAATAGGTCCATCACATCTGGTAAGCCTCCATTAAGACCTGGTGATGGTTGTTATGGTGGTGGGTTGCACACGGATGAGTCCCTTAATACTATACAGAGGATTTGGGTGTTATGACACCATAGCCTATTTGACCTAGTTTGGTGTATGCCAAGTAGGTCCACTCTATCCGGTAAGCCCCCACATTGTCGAAACAAGGGTTACTGTGTACTGTGAAGAGGACACTTTCATTGTGATTCTAATTCATACTGTGCACACTTTGAACTGTTTTCTTTTATCCATATTTTTTAAAAGGGACAGTGTACATAAGTTAGCCTTTTGAGGACTTTGAATTTATGAACCTTTTTTGCTTACTGTTATTTATTTTTTCACTACATGCATTGTGCACTTTTGATCACAGGAGTGTGTGCAATTTCTTATGATTTCTTATTTGGTTAACACAGATTTTTTATGACTGTTTGTTCACTTCATTTATATTTATACTTATTCATCCCAAGCGCTGCATTATTTTGTTTTTTTACCCCTAAAATACATTACTTTGTTTCCTAACTCTCCAAACCAATGGTGGTGCTGTGTATCTTCTGGTCCTGCCCAAAACCGGGTCATTTTTGGGATCAAGTACATGCTGTTGTTCAGAAATTCTCTGAACCATAGGGTGAAAGCTGCCCACACCTGCATTTCAGCTCTATGGATACAACCATGTCCCCTGACAGTGAAACACTGGCTGCATTGGGTGAATAACATTATATCACATAGGAACTAGCTCCCTCAAGAGCACTCTCTGCCCGTGATGAAGCTGACAGCCCAAACATCACATTCTGATGGCAATAGTGTGAATTTAGACTACTGCCATCACATACTGGCTGGCAGCAATATTGTTTTAGTTTTGCTTAAAACATTAGTGCATAAGTTTAGTAGCTAACCCTGCACTAAAGGACTACAACTTTTTGCTTAAGCATCTCTTAGAGATAAGCCAGAGCATAATATTTGTTTATATAGAGAGAGGGACACATATCAACTGTTCCCTCCTTATCTTTTTCTGTCTTTTCCTATCTTTTAGTTTGTAAAAGCTCATGATGGTATTGGTGGTATGGCAGAGTACTAGAGAAGGAGAAAGTTTATCTGACTAATGTGTGCCTAGCGAGCCTGATCGAAATGTATGAATAGGCTGTATCCTAGGTATAATTGGCTTCTATAAAGTTGTTTAGAAGCAATACACATTTGAGACTGGTTCTACTTGACCTAAAACTGTCCTTTTCATACAACCCTGCTCACAAACTCTACACATAAGCCATGGTCTTATAAAATAAAATAAAATTACATAAAAAACAGCATCTACTCAAATGTATAGTAAGTATTATGTAAGTATATCACAATTAGTTAGATACCAAACGTACCTATGGTAATGTACAGCAGACAAATTGGTCACATTATGTCAATAATAATAACAGTAAAGAATGGTCCCACTAGTACCGATTCCACATCTCAAAAATTTCTATATATACAACAAATTATTAAAAATTATCCTTATTTACCACATTATGTATCACATTAAATGCCTCCAATTATGTATACATTATGTATACATCTGATATACAAATTGATGATTTAATTATAAACTATACTAAATAAACTAAATGTATTCTCGCTGGAGCAGTGACCCTTGAAAGGGGACATAATAGCGATCTACAAATATCTCAATGGGGATCCCAGCATAGGAAAAAAAATATTCAGTTTTAGGGAGTGTAAGAGGACACGGGGCCAAACAATGAAATTGAAGGAAAAGCGGTTTAACCTTCAACTGTGGGGGGGGGGGGGGGTTCACTGTCAGGGCAATAAGAATGTGGAACTCTCTTCCACAGTTGGTGGTGGCTACGGGGAGTATGGATATTTTTAAAAGACTCCTGGATGTACATCTTAAAGAACACATCATACAGGGATATGGGGAATAATTATAGACACTGAAACCTTACACCAACACAGGTTGAACTAGATGGACTAGTGTCTTTTTTCAACCTTACCTACTATGTAACTATGTATATGTAATTATAATTAACCGTATGTTGGTTTTCAAATTGGAAATACTCTGGAAATGTTGATATAGTTAGAAAAGTGACATTAAAGGAGTGTCTGCCAAAATATGATCAAACACTCCAGCACTCCTATATCACACATCCCAGCCCTTTTCACTGGATGGAGGAAGGGCCCAGTGACACCTTCTAAAGCAGGGGTCTCCAAACTATGGCCCTCCAGTTGTTCAGAAACTACAATTCCCATCATGCCTAGTCATGTCTGTCAATGTCAGAGTTTTACAATGCCTCATGGGATGTGTAGTTCCGCAACAGCTGGAGGGCCGTATATCTGCAACAGCTGGAGGGCCGTAGTTTGGAGATCCCTGTTCTAAAGGGACCATAAAATTTGCTGCAGTCAGCAGCTGATAGTTCTCAGTTTTCCATTAAAACTATGCACATATGCTGTAAGTCATTTATGAAAGCCAGTGACTCTGATACACAAGATCGGAATACTCTGAAACGTACTGGATCTAAAATCCTGGAAAACTCTGTTAGGTACTTTTCACTTTTAATCCTGTTGATTTTACTGTCTATTTTGTAACATATTTTTTTCTGTAAATATTTTTTTTCTGGCTACATATGTATTATAGTTTTAATTGACTTAAAGACACTAAACGTATGTATTCTAAACTCAAAAAATAGTTTATCTTGCTCCGAGTCTACTCTAAATCTCCAAATTCCTTTTCTTTCTTTTGCTGCTTTGATGTGAATTCCTGTTAGAGGGTGTCTACGTTCATTCTCCATTGTCCCACTGTATGTAGGATCTTAACTATGCTCTCCTGCTTGCTCCCAGGATATTGCTAAGGAGTATTCGATTTGTAGTGCGCATAGAGCAGTGAACATGACCACAACTAACGTGCACTTCTCCAAACAAACAGAAGTAAGGAGCGAAAAATAGAGGTTTAGGAACTTACAGAGGATATTATAAGGGGGAGAACAACCCAGTACAATTACATGGCCATTAAGTAGTGTATGTGTATGGATTATTTTTGGCGAATAAATATATTGTTTAGTGTCACTTTAATCTCTGACATGCCATACATTTTCCTGTGTAAAGTTTCATAAAAATGAACAGAAAAAGACACCAATCAATCTGTGGCAGAAATAAACTACATACTATTCTTAGAGGACTATCAATAGAAAAAAAAAGAAAAAAAGAAAAAGTGGGTTGAAAAAAATCTATGTAAATCAGAATTCAACATCGACACAAATGTGACGTAAATTACAGTCACAGAAAAGTCAAATGTTCACAGGAAGTTGTAAATATAAAAAGCGATTAAAATAACACAAGCCTCCAATGAACATAGCTGTTTACCTAGAGTTCATGTCTGGTCTGAGAAGGTGCAAATTATTCAGTGTAATCTCTGGTGAAATTGAAATTCCACACCATTATAAATAGATTTATCTATTACAATACATGTGATGCGTTTTTTTTCCCATTGAATATGAAGAGGGCTTAAAACAGTGAGACAAGGTCATTTCACTTTTCAGCTTACCATATTATATAGATAGGCAGTAGTTAAGATAACATAATGTTTAAATGGAAGCTGCTACTGTTGGCATTGTTCTTAATGATACTGGCTCCAGCGCTGTCATCCAAATTCTGGTAATGCTAACGGAATTGTGCAGCAACATAAACTCTCAATTTAACTCTTTGAGCTGCAAATACAGTATACTTGTGCGTGTGTTTTTTTTTGTATTTAAAGGATTTTAGTTTATTTGATTTATAATTGTCAGATTTTTTCTTTCTTATTTTGTGTATTAGTTTTTTTTTGTATAGTCAGTATAAATTTTTTATCTTACTTTTTTTGGCGTAGAACCCAACCCCCACCCCCACGCTCAGATGTTGCCTCCTCTAGTGACTGCATCCTTGGGCCTGAAAGCTTTACCTACGCTAGTCGCACCTCTGCGACAACTCCCTTTAGACACGAATGGGGCCAGATGCCTAGGGGTCAATTTATAAAAAAATTAGCAATGCAAGTATCTCAACATTTATGCAAGCAGAACGAATAATTCCCGTAATGTTTGTAATAAGTGCATAATAGTTTCATTGTTAACTTTCATTAGGAAAATGTAACAACCCCTAACATTTTATCCTAATAGAACAATGAGTTAACATTCAACCATGAGATAAAAGGCCAAGGCTGAGGTAACGATGAAACTATTACACACATATTACAAATATTGCAGGCATTATTTGTTACACTTGCATGTTTTTTTCTTATAAACCAGCCCCCTAGTGTCTCTAGTGTAAGAGTACAGCTCTATTTAAAGCTGTTGTAAACTGCTGGGTGTTTTTCTTTTCCAGACTTGCAAGGTAAAGGCATAATGTGCTAGTATGCATCTCATACTAGCACATTATGTGAAACTTACCTGAAAACGAAGCCCACCAGCGATGCAATGTAATCGCTGGGGGCAGCATCCATCTTCACCCGTCTTCCTTCTGGGTCCACGGACTCTGGTTCTCTGACTGGCCAGAGCCGCGATGACATCACTCCCACACATGTGCCGAGGAGCCATCATTTAGGGCACAGGTATGTGACGGAACGGCATGGGCGGCCGTTCCTTTAGAGCGCATTCACTGAAGATGTCATTGGCTGCATGTAATGTAAATATCTCCTAAACGTTGCATGTTTAGGAGATATTTACACTACCTATAGGTAGCCTTTTTATAGGCTTACCTATATGTACAAAGTATGCCTTTGAGTTTACTTCCTCTTTAAGTCTATAAGTAGTTACTTACTATACAGGAGGTAGTGCCACAGAAGATTTTGGTCTATACACTGGAGGATTTTGCCTTTGGCTTTCACCTTTGAAAGCGGAAGGAGAGATAAGGGATATTTTCTAGCTTAGATTGTATTAAGGGCTGGGTGGGTCTTTTTTTTCTTAAGTTGGCCTTTACGCTTTAGGTGCAGGGTGGAAGCATTAAATTAAACTTTAGGTACCAAAAGTAACTTAGAATCAAGCAAGACTTTTCCACATTAAAACTCACTTGGGCAACAGAAGAAACAGTTCCATAGCTAGCTCAATCCAGTATAATTGTCCATATCCAAATCTTCTGAATTGCACTGAAAATGACCCAGCAAAAAAATGCAGACTATGGTTCCAGCATTA
Source organism: Glandirana rugosa (assembly GCA_018402905.1). Taxonomy (NCBI): domain Eukaryota; kingdom Metazoa; phylum Chordata; class Amphibia; order Anura; family Ranidae; genus Glandirana; species Glandirana rugosa. The sequence continues at coordinate 1,297,213 of BLSH010240563.1, forward strand.
TCTTCTCTACCCAAGAACTGCAGCTTCATTCACAGCTTCACCTTATTCCCTCAGCTACGTTTTCCTTTTGCAAGCCAACCCCAGGGAATCATTAGCAGATGTACAGTACAGAATCACGGAAGAAGCGGCTGCAGAAACCCCAGGAAGCACTGAATATGGATACAATGAATATTAGAAAGCCCATACTAGGCTAAAGCATTTTTCTTTCTGACTTTTTCTGTTTACTACTTACCTGACCGATGTTAGCAGTAAAATCACTGATTTCACTTGTTGCCTAGAGTTGTTTTCTAACAACTCCCTTCAAAGTCACATTGAGTACGGCATTTCTAAAGTGTTATTCAAGTTCAGTGAACGATTTACAAATAATATTCTAACCCTAGGACAAGAAAATGACCTAAAACGGCATCTGCCAGCCAGCGATTTCCCCCACTCCTTCCACATCAACACCTCAATGCCAGTAAAATTTGCTTTCCTGGTCATATCTGTTTGCAACAGAACTGCGTCTGGTAACTGCCTTGGATCTCTATGACTATTAAAAGAGAAATAGAATTGATCTGTAGCTCAGGCAGGACTTGAGCATTAGTTTTACATTTCACAGCTGCTGTCTCACTATTAAGCTGGCCATACATTATCCAGTTTTTTTTTCTGAACAAAAAAACATAACAGCCAATTTCACTATCCACACATTTGAGGTGAATAAAAAAATCCTGCCCCTTGTGTCTTGGTATTTTGACAGCAGAGCTTTCCCCAGTATCAGAATACACTGATTGGCACTGCACACCATTGGCTGCATGCGCTGATTGAGCAGAGATATTCCAACAAAAGCGTTTATGAAAGGCCAATCGATAGATCGGCTCCTCATGAACAGGAACCTCCATACGTGAATCAAAAATTCCTACTGAACTAAACTGGCCAAATTTGAATCCATGTATGGCCAGCTTAACCACTTCAGCCCCGGAAGGATTTGCCCCCGTAACCTCCCTGGCGGTATGATTATGTCAGTTTTTGCATCTAAAAGCGGTACATTTTTTTGCATAGAAATGTGGTGTTTTATATTGTAGGCCTGTAATTATTAGGAATAACTCACTTAAATCTGTCCAACAAGAGTCTAGTAGACTTCCCAGGTATGATAAAGTTTGAAACACGGAATCATAAATTATAATATAACAAATAACTATAAATAATTATCAAAAATAATAACATCATAGTAATACAATTTATTCAATAATGCAATCAAATCAAAAACTGAATTTGCTCAGTTGCAGAATTGTCGTTGTCGTCACTTTCCATGTCTGATGATAAATTTCCCCAAAAATCAGTATCACTCAATTCTGCAAATGATTCTTATTTACTATCGCTGATCAAAAATCGCTTTTGACATAAAGGGATGCTTTTTGAATGCCATGGACATTCTCAAGTTTCCAGGCAGAAGGAATGGCATATATAATATAAAACTGCATGCAGGGCACTGGGCAAACCACTAAGGACAAAGGGAATGTGAAATGATTTGATACAGTAATGTAATCTTACAGATTACAGTGTACTGTATGTTTACTGTGTGTTTCACTAGTTGAATTTGCCGCCAGTCTCCACCCCCGTGCGATGCGGCGCTCGCAGGGAACGGAGCCCAGCAAACAGAGTGAATCAGGCAGAAGACAGCCCGTGGACATGGCAGGGGGACATCGCTGGATCCAGGGGACAAGGTAAGTAATGCTGCCTGGATCCAGCGATGCAATCCCAAGTGTGGCTCGGGGTTATCGCTCTTGGTACAGGAAATTCACTCCGAGCGACACTCCACCAGAGCACTTTTTGCGATTTGGCACTGCATCTCTTTAACTGACAACTGACAATTGCGTGGCTGTGCAACGTTGTACCCAAATGAAATTGACGTCCTTATTTTCCCCACAAATAGAGATTTCTTTTGGTGGTATTTGATCACCTCTGTGATTTTTATTTTTTGCGCTATAAACAAACAAAGAGCGAAAAGTTTGAAAAAAAAACAATATTTCTTACTTTTTGCTATAATACATATCCCAAAAAAATAATAAAAAAACATTCTGTCACTGCAGGGGAGCTATCGTGGGTAGTCAGTGGACATCGAGTCTGCCCTACCCACTCACTGGCTCCCCCGTTACACAGTGATCGTGCGAGTGCGCCCACGATCCTCGCTCCTGCGGCCGCAGTCAGGTGACGGCGGTTCGCGCAGGAGAGCCATGTTGCCGCCGTCAAGCCACGGCGGGCGGTCGGTAACTGGTTAAAAGAGAAGTATGTGTTTTTGGATTTTTCCCCCTTTATACTTACCTAGGTGGATACTGCATCTGTCCCCCGGTATCTCTGCACTGAGCACCGAGGCATCGAACAACGCCGATGGCTCGGTTCTCACAGATCCCCTAGCGGAGAGCTGCTGGCTGTCAATCAGAAAGCTCTCCTCTCTGCTCCTTCAGGCTCACTGGAGAGCTGAGCTGTGGAGGGGTGGGGATCGGCCATCTCAGTCTCTCAGCAGCTCGCTGAGAGGCTGAGAAGGCTGTCGGTCCAGGCACCTGGCGGATCCCGACTTTTGACGCGGTGCCTCGCCCAACTTCTGTGATATCAGCAGAGAGTGGACTTTAGCCCGCTCTCTGCTGAAAACGGGTCACAGGAGTGCAAAACGATTTGTACTCCTGTGATCCACAGGAGAAGTACAGCCAAACGAGCTTTGGCCATACTTCTCCTTTAAAGCGGTAGTAAACCCATGCACATGACTTTCAGGTTAAATACCAATGCTATAATATACTTTACTCCTGCAGTGTTCGATTTCTTCTTACCTGCTTCGTTTTATGGAAATCTTCATTTTATTTGCAGGTGACGTCGGCCGCGCATGTGCCATTACCCCTTCATTTTCCGGCAAAGCTAATGCTGCCGGAAACGTGCAGGATCTATGCCAGAGCTGCGTCACCTCTTTGTACTGGCATCAGCCCCGAGCTAACGCGATACTACCAAAGAACACTTGTGACTCTGTACGTCACAGGGGTGGTGGGAAAGGAGGGTGGAGCAGAAGACCGAGCAAGAGGCAGCAGAGAGATGCAGCTATCAAGTGACGAGAACAGTGTTGCCATAGTGATCAAAACAGAAAACTAAGCTTGGATAGCGGAACTAATGCGCATGCGCGAGATTACACACTCTGAGGGCGGAAATAAACTGCTGGAAAGACACGGAAGACAGCAGTTGAGATGGCGGCGTCCAACACAGAGGGGGACCGTTTACAAACAAATCGATTATGACAGTAAGAGAGCTGTTTATGCATTACATCAATGTGAATTCGATTGCATATGTAAAGTGGAATCTATATATTGATTAAATTTGAGAACTTCAGCTGAGTTTACTACCGCTTTAAGTCTGCCAGCCCAGCCTATCCAGACCCTTCCCACATCTGTGGTAGTGTGTTACTGTGGTATTGATTTACTGAAAGCAAATAGACTGAGCACTCTGCAAGTGCAGTTACTTCAGAGCTTAGTAAATGAGGTAAAGCTTCACTTTACAAAGCATTCCCAATCATATGCAAGGAAAAAAACAAAAACAAAACAGCATTTTTGCTTGCATATGATTGGATAATGGAAGTCAGAATAGCTTTTCGTCATTTACTAAGCTCTGGCGCAACTACACTTGCAAAGTGCACAGTCTATTTGCCTTAAGTAAATCAACCCCTGTGTGTTGCGGTGTGCAGTAAAGCAGACATATTGGGGTTGATTTATTAAAACTGAAGAGTGCAAAATCTGATGCAGCTGTGCATGGTAGCCAATCAGCTTTTAACTTCAGCTTGTTCAATTAACCACTTCAGCCTCGGAAGGATTTCCCACTGTAGGACCAGAGCACTTTTTGTGATTCGGCACTGCTTCGCTTTAACTGACAATTGCGTGGTCGTGCAACGTACCCAAACAAAATTTGCGTCCTTTTTTTCCCCACAAATAGGGCTTTTTTTGGTGGTATTTGGTCACCTCTGCGTCATTTATGATCACCGCTATAAACATAAAAAGAGCGACAATTTTGCAAACAAAACCAATATTTTTTAATTTTTGCTAAAATACAAATCCAAAAAAAATTATAAAAAAACGAATTTATTCACCCGTTTTGGCAGATTTATATTCCTCCTCATAATTTTGGTAAAAAAAAAAATCACAATCGGGGTTTATTGATTGATTTGCGCAAAAGTTGCCGTGTTTAGAAACCATGAGAATTAATTTATAGCGTTTTTACAATTTTTTTTTTTTTACTAGTACTGGCACCGATCTGCGATTTTTATGCTATATTGCAGCGGACATGTCAGACATTTTTGACACTTTTTTGGGACCAATGGCATTTATACAGCGATCAGAAATTTAAATATCCACTGATTACTGTGTAAATGTCATTGGCAGTGAAGGGGTTAACCTGCAGGGGGAGATCTAGGGGTTAACTGTGTTCCCTAGGCGTGTTCTAACTGTGAGGGGGATGGGCTACCAGAGGCATGAGAGATCTAACTGATCCCAGTGACAGGGATCAGTAGATCTTTTAAATGTCCACTGACAGAGCGGGGAACCGCTGTGTTTACATCGGCGGTTCAACGTTCTTCCTATCTACCAGGCAATCGTGGCTCGCTGGCGGAGATCGAGTCCACCCGTGCCGCGGCCACGTGCCTGCAGAGTGCGGCGGGCACCCGTGAGCCGCCATTTATAGATGGCGATTCGCGGGACGCTGCCACTCTGCAGCAGTAAATGTGCGCGAGCCGGTCGGGAACCAGTTAAGCTTTGTCAATAAAACCTGTAAGCTGATTGGTTTCTATGCAGAGCAGCACCAGGTTTTGTACTCTCCAGTTTTAGTAAGTCAACCCCATTGTCCTAGTGAGTTGAGGTGCCATTAAAAAAAATTGGTACTGCAACACACAAATAAGTTTAAAGGGGTCCTCAAGAGAAATTAAATAGAATAAACTATAAGACCTTATTAGTATTGTACTTCAGCTACACCTTTAATACATAAACTACATTAATCAGTTACGCAAAGGTGTAGACAAAGTTTTATTCCTATCTGAATGGCTCTCTTACTGTGACCCTGTGGCCAGACTATGGACATTTATCTACTTACATATTCCTATTTAAGTAAGCTTTAACCTTGGTTTGAAATGCAAAAACTAATATATATATATATATATATATTTATATATACAGTGCCTTGAAAAAGTATTCATACCCCTTGAAATTTTCCGCATTTTGTCATGTTACAACCAAAAACCTAAATATATTTTATTGGGATTTTATGTGATAGACCAACACAAAGTGGTGCATAACTGTGAAGTGGAAGGAAAATGATAAATGGTTTTCAAAATTATTTAAAATTAAAGATCTGAAAAGTCAGTACTTTATAGAACCACCTTTAGCTGCAATTACAGCTGCAAGTCTTTTTGGGGATGTCTACCAGCTTTGCACATCTAGAGAGCGACATTTTTTCCCATTCTTCTGTGCAAAATAGCTCAAGCTCTGTCAGATTTAATGGAGGACATCTGTGAACAGCAGTCTTGCCACAGATTCTCAATTGGATTTAGGTCTGGACTTGGCTGGGCCATTCTAACACATGAATTTGATCTAAACCATTCCATTGTAGCTCTGGCTGTATGTTTAGGGTCGTTGTTCTGCTGGAAGGCGAACCTCCGCCCCGGTCTCAAGTCTTTTGCAGACTCTAACAGGTTTTCTTCTAAGATTGCCCTGTGTTTGGCTTCATCCATCTTCCCATCAACTCTGACCAGCTTCCCTGTCCCTGCTGAAGAAAAGCATCCCCACAACATGATGCTGCCACCACCATGTTTCACAGTAGGGATGGTTTGTTCAGGGTGATGTGCAGTGTAAGTTTTCCGTCATACATAGTGTTTTGCTTTTAGGCCAAAAAGTTCAATTTTGGTCTCATCTGACCAGAGCACCTTCTTCCACATGTGTGCTGTGTCCCCCACATGGCTTCTCGCAAACTGCAAACAGGACTTCTTATGGCTTTCTTTCAACAATGGCTTTCTTCTTGCCACTCTTCCATAAAGGCCAGATTTGTGCAGTTCACAATTTAGGCCTCATACACACGGACGTTTTTTGACGCCAGCTTTTTCTGGTGTTTTTTGCAGCTCTCCATGTTAGTCAATGGCCCCATAAAAACACAGACGTCTTTGAGCTGTAGATGGCGTCGGCGTTAGTGAGCTGAAACTAGAACCCACGGCCAGCGCGTTCTGAGGCTGCAATGTTTTGGCATTTTTTGACGCCGACGCCGCAAAATGCTCACTAATGCCAACTAATGCCATACCGGCGTTAACCGGCGTTTTTTGACGCCGACGTTCTTAGGTTGAAAAATAGTAGAGGGATGATTTTTTAAAAAAAACGCCTATTGACGCCGACGCTCACTAACGCCGATTCATAATGCCGTTTTTTTTCCTTGACGTCGGGCCCGACGTTTTGTTTATTTTTTAGGAAACGTCCTGTGGACAGATTCTCCTGCCTTTTTGGATGATGGATTGAACAGTGCTCCGTGAGATGGGATATTTTTTTTATAACCTAACCCTGCTGTAAACTTCTCCACAACTTTATCCCTGACCTGTCTGGTGTGTGTGTTCCTTGGCCTTCATGATGCTGTTTGCTCATTAAAGTTCTCTAACAAACCTCTGAGGGCTGCACAGAACAGCTGTATTTAAACTGAGATTAAATTATACACAGGTGGACTCTATTTACTAATTAGGTGACTTCTGATTGGTTCCCCTGGATTTTAGTTAGGGGTATCAGAGTAAATGGGGGGTTAAATACAAAGGCACGCTACACTTTTCACATATATATTTGTAAAACATGTTGAAAACCATTTATCATTTTCCATCCACTTCACAATTACTGTATGTGCTACTTTGTGTTGGTCTATCACATAAAATGCCAATAAAATACACGTATGCTTTTGCTTGCACCATGACAAAATGTGGAACATTTCAAGGGGTATGAATACTTTTTCAAGGCACTGTATATATATACCAAACAATCTCT
>BLSH010240563.1:1304238-1321705 GCA_018402905.1 Glandirana rugosa
ACAGTTACTAACCCGACGGGTCTGTGATTATGTCCAAATAGAGACTGACTCTGAATTAGTTGAAATCTGATGCTATTATCATAAAATTACGTAAACACGTAATGATTAAATTTCTAATAATAAAGTCACTTAGTAATCCTTTTCAACATTACAAACGAAAAATGGGGGGGGTTTTTTTTTTTTTTTTATATATATATATATGTCACGGAACTTCTTCATAAGTATGGGGAACTTTAAAAGGTGTAAAACAGTATCACGTTGGTTTTCGTCTTTACATAAAATAACCCTAAAATACGCTATCTGGTTGTGTTTCATCGTGTATGTCATTCTTCAAGGCACTGTATATATATATATATTTTTTTTTTTTTTTTGGGGGGGGTAAAAAGCAAACATTACAACTTTTCCTAATGATTCACTGAAATAATAATCTTTAAATTTGTAATGCACAAATGCATTAAAATACTATTATCTTAGTCTAAAGTTGATTAAGTCTCAGTCAGAGATAAACCTGTATTAGTGTCTGGGCAGCCCAATCATTGACATTATGCCCAGCTATCACCATGTAACATCACAGGGATTATGGCATTCATGACAAGGCAGACATGTAAAGGAATAAGGTTATTTACATTGCAATGTATTTAATCAATCACTGCTGTATGTCATCAGATGCTTAGTTTAATCTCTCTGGGGATTTCTACATCTGTAGATCGATGTCATTTACCTGAAATCTTCTCCTCTCCTTCTTTCTCCTTTAAAGGCAAATGTAGAATGTGCACATTATAAATCATGAGTGGCTTTTGATGGTTTGATTGCATTGCAACACAAAAATTCTTTAAGCCAAAGCTAAACTTCTGAATTTCAAGTACTCTGTAAAATGTGCTGGATTGGTAGGGGTTGAGTCTAAAGAGATGTGTAGCACTACCCCTGTAGGAATCGCTGAAGTTAGGGTTCCCCACTGATGCACAGCCAGTCACATAGCATTTCCTTCATTCACTCAACACAGAAAACAGTCCTTGGCTTCTCTTTTTGTTTTATTAGGGGATGATAACTTGGATGGGGTAGAGGATTATGGGATGCCCTGTGTGACAACAAACAAAACTTCAGAGACAACTTCCTCCCTATTTACAGATTCCTCCTCTCACGTCCTTCTGCGTACTCTTAGTTCCCTTTATGTATAGCTCCTGCTGATTCACTCCTGAGCAGTGGCGGCTCGTGGATTTTTGTTTGGGGGGGCGTAAAACATCCAACACCCCCCGGTGGCACCTCAAAGACTCCCAACACACCCCCGCATGCTTTTTGTCCGCTGTCTGTCAGTCGGTCCACTTACCCCATCTAAGCGATGTGGGCATCGGCGGACATCAGGCTATGGGGGGCATCGGGACATTGTGTAGCAGGGTAGCAGCTCCTGTGTTTTCTCCTCCTCGGCAGACATCAGGCCGCGGCGGGCATCGGGGCATCTTGTAGGGGTGTAGCGGCTCCTGTGTTTTCTCCTCCTCCCTCCTCCTCCGCCTTGCATCTCCTCCTCCTAGGCATCCAATAGGATCGCTGGTCATTTCAGACGATTGGGTGATGGGTATCAGACCCGCTTCCCGATTGGCCGGGAGGAGGATCAGTGTTACAATATTCATTCACTTTTGCAACATACCTGGGTGGGCTCCAGACCAAAGCTCTGCACCCCAAGCCCACCCTATTTTGAAGCCTGTTAGAGCCTGTGGCTCTAATCAGTGCTTCAGAAAACAGACCCCTGCCCATCCCCGCCAAAGGAATTCCTGCGTCCGACGTCCTGAAAGGGGCTGAGTGCATGGATAGGGAGGGCAGCGGCATGGATAGGGGGAGCGGTGCCCAATGCGCCCACAGTGGGCCATCCTTGCTCCTGAGGGAAATAATAGTTTTAGCTAGTTCAGCAAAGGTCCATTACAGGCAGAGACTCGCAGCCCCTTTGACACAGTAGCACAAATGGAGTGAAAAACAAAACACACTTCCTTCTGTCTTCTTGTGGCCACTGATCCCAGTTCCACTTGCTTGCAGAATGCTAGTCCACCTGGCTGCCACCAGCCCCATCTAGCTGTTTTCCTTCCCAGTCCTGCTCGACTGAGACATACACATGGAGATTCCCCAGGGCAAGGTAGGATGAAGACTTGTCACCAGTGGCAGCTGGTGTTTTTTTTTTTGGGGGGGTGGTAAACAACCCCCCGTCGCTCGGTCGGGTCAATCACCGCATCCCCACCCCCCCCTGCTCGGTCGGCTCACCCGCACCCCCCTGGGGGTCTCGCAGTCGGACACCCAGCTCCACACTTACCCCATCTAGGTTGTGGGTGGACCTTTCAACCAGTCGGGTGATGGGTCTCAGGACACGCTTCCTGATTGGCCAGGATGATCAGTGTGAGAATAGCGAATATTCATTTGCTATCATAACGCAACTGCGCAGTGCTCTGAGCCTACCGTTTTTTGAAACCTATTAGAGCCTCTAGCTCTAATCACATGCTTAAAAAAAACCCATTGGGATACATGCATCTGGCGCCCTGCATATAGCTCAGGGGGTCAAATGCATGGATGGGGGGGCAACGCCCCTGCTCCTCTAATGAATGGGCCGCCACTGCTTGGCACAACACTGTCTTCAAGAGAGCACTGCTACAGCTGACAGTCTCTCCCCTAGTTTGTTCCTGCAACGTGCTGATCTACTCACTGTCTCTCCTTGCTCTCCTGCTGCCTCTCCAGCATGAATCCCTCCAATTGCCTCCTGTGTTGGAATTCTTCCAGGCCAGCCTCCTGAGCTCCAGTATGAGGTAACCCTCCCAGTGGGGGTCCCTCAAGGGCCAACAACAGCCTCTCCTCAGCACTGCTCCATCTTCCACCCGACTCACCAGCTGGCATGGCCCATTTCTATTTATGGGTTAGCCCAGTTCCCTGCCAGGCTCACTCCTAGAGAGCCCATAAATATTCAAGGTAGCTTCTCCTCACCTGCACCCACTAGTTCCAGAATGTTCTCCATCTTTCCAGATACCAGGGGGAGGCACCAGAGAGCTGCCAGGATGAGTTATCCAGCCCTGGCCTCTAATAACCTGACCCAGATTCAGTGACTTAGGTTTATCCCTGGGTCAGAAATGCTTTTCCCTACTCTCACTTCTGGTAGCACACTCTAGAGGGTACTATAGGTGCATGCCATCTCGTGGACTTATTTTTTCTGAGTGTCAGGAGCATAACTATTGCCATGTTTCTAGTGCTCTTATGTGTAATTCTGTGGTTTTAGCATTTGAGGCTGCAGAGTCCCATGCAGCTGCTGTGCCTGCCCCTCAACCTCTGCTGCCCAATAGCTGAGTGTTTTGCATTAAAGTGTTTGTTAACCCAAAAAGAAAAAATGCTGCTCCTGTCTCTTTAATGTGCAATTAGCAGCATGGTGCTTTTGATACTTCTGTATCCCCTAAAACATCCATTTGATAATGCCAGGTCCTGATATTCTATTAGGCAGTTGAGTTCCGCTAAGCTGTAGCATGTAATAATATAGCTGCATTCTGGAGATGGCTGGGGTGCTTTTAAAAATGTAATGGCACCACAACGCACTGATGCATGCATGATGCACTACCACACCTTGAGTTAACATTGCTTCTAGATTGTAAGCTCTAATGAGCAGGGCCCTCCAATTCCTCCTGTATTGTATTGTAACTGTACTGTCTGCCCTCATATTGTAAAGCGCTGCGCAAACTGTTGGTGCTATATAAATCCTGTATAATAATAATAATAAAAATTGTACTACACGTTAAGGATGAACAAGCCATAAGGGTGCAGAATCCTTCTCTTTTCATCATGGCTTTCCAAGTCTTTTGTCTTGAATAAGTATGCAGCCAGTGAAGTCAGGATTCTTGGCTCGTAATCACCGACTCACTAGGTAGAGATGCCAGGTAGGGAACGGTGGAACCTTCAAAACAGATTAGCAATGGCTGCTCCCATTTTTCTGTTCTGTGACCTCAGAAAGTATGAAAGGGGCATGATCAGTTACTCAAAAAACAAAAAAGAAATGGTTAAAACAAACTCTATGGTAAACACACCAGGCAAATACATAGCAAAGAGCTAACTTGGGATAAATGGAAGGTTTTCAAAATATAACAAAGATATGAAAATATGGCTTTTTTATTTTATGGGAAATACTTCATTTGAATGACATTAACAAAAGTATTTTATAGCATTTTATTTTTTTTCCCCTGAGTTCTTTTGTTAACGTAACAAAAGATGTTATATAACAGTCCAAAAAAATCTTGCATTCTGTTTCATCTGTGAGTTTTACAGCTGTGACAGGTAACTAGGGCAATGCAAAGCCAGAAAACTTCTACAGAGAGAAATGTGACAATTATTTTGGTGTTCAGTGTGATAAATAGGAAAGTGGAAGACGTTTCGGTCTACAAGAAATATCTGAATTGAACACTGTTTACTGGGTGACCTGTCACTGTGTGTGGGAAGTAATGGGATCTGGTTTCAAATAAGGTTGTACCCAAGGCAGAGACAGTATAGACTCTGATTCTAGTGGTTTCATTTTTTTTTTTTTGCAGTTTTTAACCTTAAGGCGGTCATAAAAAATCAAAATCAAAAATAAAAGTATATTATATTGCAGCTTGCCGATTATTAAGTGTGGTGGCTGTATTTGTTTTTTTAGACTGTTTTTTCCTTTATTTTCACCTGGTGATCCAGCCAGTAAAGCCTCGTACACACGGTGCAACTGTCGTACAACAGCTTGTTGTAGATCTTCCGACCGTTAGTACGCGCGATTAGAAAAGCCGACGTACGACGGTCGTACAACAGAAGTTGTATGAGCAGACTAGAAACTTTTGTTGTACAACAAGCGGTCGCACGACTGTTGTACCGTGTGTACAGAGAAGTTGGTCCAACAAGTTGTACGTACAAATCACGCATGCTCAGAAGTCAGGAACCCCTGGAAGTGTCCGTTCGTGTAAACCTACGTTCCTAATTCACAAATCACATTCACCTGAACTTCCTCTTTATACGCTCGTAACACGTCACTACGTTAGGCTTGGTCGTACGATCGCATAGTGCACGTCAGTATGCGAGACACAACAGCCAACATACGATTTTGGACTTCCGGTTGTACGACCGTCGCATCGTGTGCCCAAGCATTAGCGGTAAAACACTGCTAAACTATTCGGGCGGCAGCGGTGCGCTTTTAACCCCTCCACAATGGGTTTAAAAGGGGTTAAAAGTGCCAGCTAGCAGCACTCTCATAGTGGTGTACAGCCGCTTCGGGCGCGCTGCCCATCCATTTCAATGGGCAGGGCGGTGGAGGAGCAGTGTATACATTGCTCCCACACCACCCCATAGATGCGGCTTGCGGGAGATTTTTTACCGTCCTGCAAGCGCACCGCCCCAGTGGGAAAGCACTCAGGCTTTCACATTGAGGTGCATTAGGAGACAGTTTAGAGGTGCTTTACAGGCGCTGTTTTTAGCAAAAAAACGCCTGTAAAACGCCTCTGGTGTGAAAGGGGCCTAAATTTTGTATTGCATACTGTTCATACTCAGTTACTATAAAATTAGTTTTCTGAATCCTGCAAAAAAAAAAAAAAAACCTGGGTTATCCTGCTGCTGTCTATCTCCACTTTCTGTTCATGTCCCCAATTCAGCTAGGAATTTTGCAGCTGTGGTGGCAACTCTGCACATGCTCAGTTTTAGTGAGCTTCTATGCTGAGCATTTCCTCCCTATCACATCTGAGCAGCCCATGTGATTATAGCGCATACGTGGGCATATGCACAGTGGTAAATGACAGCCCAATCCCTCCCTCCTTCTATATGCCCACTAAGCAGCTAAACACAATGGGGGTGGGATATTACATGTAGATTAGTGGAGGCTTTACCCCCTTCTTATTCTAAGGCGTGTGTGACGTGACACAGCCTATGACTGACAAAAATCCACCCACACCATATTATTTCCACTAAATAATAAAGGTTTAATTTCATATATATATTTCTATGCCAATATAAAATAGTTTTTGATATTATTTATTTTTACTCTGTGTTTCAAAGGCCGTTTTTTTTTTACTTTTGAACATGTTACCAGCAGAAGAGGAATAGAAGCTCCTCCTGCTTACGTTTTGTTGCAGACAAACTGGGAAAGAGCTGGGTCATTCCCAGCAGGATCTTATATATAGGATAGGTGGAGCTTAGCTCAGGGTGAGTGTCTGGCTGATGAAAAAGAGACAAGCCATGGCAGAGAGGAATACCTAGAGGACTGAGATTTTATTATTTACTTCCCCTGGAGGGGGCTCCCCTGTAGCTGGCACAAAGAGGCACATTACCACACAAAAAGAGAACAGTTATTATTTCAATATAGAATATAATTCAAGATGATTGGGGAGATGCTAATGACTTTATTGGAACTGTGCCACTTACAAAAAAAATTGTGTTAGCTCCGAGCTTCTAGCTGCTCATGTGTCTGAGGTGGATTCTCAGTAACCTTGCTGTTGAGAAGTGGGCTACTACGCTGTTAGACCATGCCAAGCAGGACCCACTAGGTGAAGAAGGTGCTACTTATTGAGCAGCTCTTTCTTTCAGTGCTCAGAAGTTGCTCTGCTGTCGGTTAATTTCCAGCCACTCGTTGTTACTACAGTAGCTCACCTGGTTAATATTAACCTGTCTCATTAGACCAGCCTACAGCCAGCCCCTTTTTGCTTTTAAGCAGCTTAGCTCATTACCTCCTAGCCCTTGCTTGGGTGCAGGTCCAAGAATCTTTGCAACACCAACACCTACCTTCTCCCTCCTACGATAGGGTCTGGCTGTCTTCCCGTAACCTCTGACTCCATGTTCCCTCACTAAAATGGACACCTCGGCATATTGGGCCTTTCTGCATACTCCTTAAGATTAACCCAGTGGCCTACGCATCAGATCTTCCTTCCAACATGCATATTGGCAACCTATTCCATGTTTCCTTATTAAATTATTTTGTGTGTAACTGCTGTACCACCTCAGTACCACGCCCCTCAGGTTGACAACCATGATGAATATAAGATACAATCTATTCTTTACCCCCATAGGTTTCATGGATACATACAATATCTAGTTCACTGAATGGGTTATGGTCTGGAGAAACGGTCTTGGGTCTCATTCTCGGACGTACATGCTCCTGCCCTGCTCTGTGCTTTTCATATACCTTTTCACCTCAAGCCTGGTGCCCCCCTGAGAGGGGAGGGGTCTTTGAGGAGGGGGTACTGTCAGGGCTGGGCTCCTGCTATTTAAGAAGCAGCTGTTTTCTTTCAGTGCTCAGAAGCTGCTCAGCTGTCAGTTATTTACCAGCCACTCACAGTAATTCTCCTTGTTACCATTAACCTGCCTGTTTATTCCAGCCTACAGCTGGCTGTGCCAGTTTTTGTAAGTGGCATAGTTCCACCTCCTTGCCCTTGTGTGGTCTATGATCTCTTAAGTGCGTTCCTTCCTGTACTCCTGTGTATGACTTGATTTTTGCTTCTGACTACACTGACTTCTAGTTCTGATTACCCACTCTGGCATCCAAACCCTGGCTTCTGTTTTTTACTACATTCCTGAACTGTGTTATTTTGTTATTTCATTAAAGGTGTGATTTTAACTGCACTTTCTGTATCGTGTAGTTTATGGTTCCTAACAAAAGGATCCCGGTGTACATAACAGTGCCACAAACCTGGTCTAGCTATGGGCCAGTGGTGAATAGGCAGGGAAGAGTGCATTCCTCGAACCACAAGAAGTCTTCAGGCCCAAAGTGACTGATATTACCGGCAAGAAGAAGACATGCTGTTGTTAAAAAAACAAGGAGCATGGTGAGTAAGCCCAACATAATGGCCCCTGTCTCTGACACACCAAGCATGTGGATGGTGGGCTGTTGCATAATTTTATGAGGGCTTTGGTCGAATAATGGCTGGTGAGCAAACCTGAGTGAGCCCTGTGTATTAGGGGGGCCCTGGTGGAGGAAGTAGTGGGTGCTTCTAGCGCGGTGGCCCTGCACACATATATATGTATTGTATATGTATATAAAAAAATGTTCTCACAGGTCCCGTTTACCTTCTTCTTTCTCCAGCAGTGGGTGGATAATAAATGCTGCAGAGAACAATGCCACATAATGATGTGGTGCTATTTGCTGCAGCATTCTGTTATAAGTCTAGGGTGGGAATGGAACCTTGATGCCCTGGGATCACAGGGAGTGGGTTGAATATTTTTTTTCACCTCTGCTGGGAACATTTTTTATATTCTGTTCTCAAGTGGAGCTGGGCTTTAAAGTCCAACTCCAGATGGATATGTTTAGCCAAGCTCTGGCTTGGAACTACCCCACTTATTTCCAGTCTCCGCTCCACCATTTCCTTTTTTTAATTTTTTTTTTTTAATTCAGATGGTTTTGACATGGGACATCACATGTCCCCAACCTCCTCTTTCATCACAGGCACCAGGCACATCTCAAATGCTGTAGAGAATGAAAGGAGCCACACAATGATATTAGTGTTTAGCACTAAATTTGAGCTTGTGAAAATTTATAACAGTGTGTTCATCGGTTCCACTATTGCCCTTTTTCTAAGCCCATGCAGCATATTGAAGCATAATGTTTTGTGATATAGACAGGAGACTGCAGTTCCACAGAGAATCACATGTGATATTATATAGATTTGAGCAATCTACTTGTGGTCTTTTCCAGAATAGAATTAGCTTTTAATTATTGTTACCCTAACCACATCAGACCCAGCCTATAGCAGAATGATGGCCAAGCGGGGGTTTCATTATCCTGACTGGGAGTCACACGACGTCCAGCAGGGCATGAGTAGAAAAGAGCTGATCAGCGGCTCTCCTGACAGGGGGGGGGGGGGTCTGCGCTAATAATCAGTGCATTGATTATCAGTGCAGACCCATCAGAGGTGCCCACAAGGATGCCCACAAGTGCCCACCTAGAATGCCAATCCGTGCCCACCATGGATGCCATTCCATGCCCACCAGGGATGCCAATCAGTGCCCATCAGGGATGCCAATCAGTGCCCATCAGTAATGTCTGTCAGTGCCTCCTCATCAGTGCTGCCTATCAGTGCCCATCAGTGCCTCCTATCAGTACCCATCATTGCTGCCTATCAGTGCCATCTATTAGTGCCCATCAGTGCCTCCTATCAATGCCGCCTATCAGTGCCCATCAGTGCTGCATATCAATGCTGCCTATCAGTGCTGCATATTAGTGCCTCATCTTCAGTGCCACCTCATCAGTGCCCATCAGTGCAGTCTCATCAGTGGCCATCAGTCCAGTCTCATCAGTGCCCATCAGTGATGGAGAAAGTATACTTATTTACAAAATGTTATAACAAAAACAAAGAAAAACGTTTGTTTCTTTTTATTTGTTTACAAAAAATAAAACCCAGTGGAGATCAAATACCACCAAAAGAAATCTCTATTTGTGGGAAAAAAAAATGATAATTATTTCATATGAGTATAGTGTTGCATGACCGTGCAATTGTCATTCAAAGTGCAACAGCGCTGAAAGCTAAAAATTGGCCTGGGCAGGAAGGGGGTGAAAGTAGCCAGCATTGAAGTGGTTAAATTTTAGTGGTATACGGGGATGAATTTCGAGCTAAGCTTTTATTATACTTTTAATAATTTAAGCCTTATGATTCAAAAACATTTAAGCCATTGTCATTTTTGTCCCAGCACAATTCTCTATTTTCAATAGGCTGTGTCTCAATAATAAAAGATGATTGCGGGGGGCATACAGGAGAAATGTCACCACGTTCCACTACACACATTTTCATTTGCAGACTTTCTCAACAATGGAGTGTATTTAATAACCAGGTTATTTCTTTAAAGTGGTTGTCTATCCAAAAAAAAAAACCTGTAAGGCAAAGGCATAACGAGCTAGTATGCACCGCATATGAAATACTCACCTTAGAATGAAGCGGACATCTTCGCGGTGTGGATTCTTCAGGGTTTGGGGCTCCGGAGCCACGAGATGTCACTCCCGCACATGCGTGGGAGCCAGTCTTTCCGGCAGACTTTCCGGCAGGGTCCAGCGCTGTGCACTGGCCCTTCGCCGGGCCTTCACGGCGCATGCACTGTGACATCAGCGGCTGTTTTGCAAGTGGAATATCTCCTAAACTGTACAGGTTTAGGAGATATTAATTTTACCTATAGGTAAGCCTTATTATAGGCTTACCTGTAGGTAAAAGTCACTTTTGAGTGTAGAGAACCATCCTCCCACAGAAAGACTTAAATTCATCCTTTACCATAATATTCCTCTTCTGTGTATATTCATGCAGCTTACTAAGGGCCTGGAGAGGAAAATTAAAGCAGAAAAAATGGAGTGGTTTCCCATAGCAACCAGAACCCATGTCTGATTTTATTTCACAGAGAATTTATTAAAGTTTTTGGGTACAATGCAGTGAACCAACATTCAAGTCAATAACATTAATGAAAGAGTACGTTACACCAAATGGAGCGGAACTCCATACAATCTAAATCAAGAGGAATGCAAATGCAAAGGCAGATAAAGCTTCCTAGGAAAAGGGATCATAAGTGCACAGCATGGGACGGTTATGGAAAGTTTGTGGTCCCATGAGTAGTCCTCTATAAGCCAACAGGTAGAGGTCCCATATTCCACTTTTGCTGCGAGTAGAAGAGATCAGCTGGTAGCAGGTTATTTTGTTCTAGAAATGGCTATTCTTTTCCTTCACTACAGATAAACATTTAACTGCAGATCTTTGCCAGCTGGTAGACACATTTAGCTATGCATTAAAGTTTAGTGTATACCACACACTTAAAGCAGTATGAAACCCAAAACCAAAAATGTAATAAATTACAGCTTACCAATCCTTGGATGTGGTGGCTACATTCGTTTTCTCTTTTTAAGCTTTTTTCCCTTTGTTTTCACCTGGGCGCATAATTTTATGAGGCTTTGGTTCATGACAACCTGGGCTTAGAAGATGAATTGAATAATGATGGTTGTCACTTATCCCCAAAGATTGAGGACATCTAGTGGAAGGTTGTACTGTGGGGCTGCAGCTGTAGAACAAAGATGCATTTCACAACAAAAGCTGATTTTTTAAAATTATTTTAAGCAATTCCAGACCGCCCGCCTTCGTTATACATCGGTACTTTCACATTGAATGCCGTTGTTATGGCAGCAGATAGTTGTCATAACCCCGGTATTTTTTGAAACGGCGGGCTGTCCGCTTTAAGGTAAAAGTGGTCTCTGCAGTGGATTCATCACAAGATCACTTTTATCGGCGGTAGGATAGGTGCCCCCCTACCGGATCCATTGGTAGCAGCAGAGACAATCCGATATTGTCCCCGAGAGGCAGCAAGTCGAGTGAAGGGATGATGGCCCCCACTCGATTCCATACCATTGGATGACGGAAGCGACGTCAAACGTCACTTCCGCCCAATGGTCTTAAAGGGACAATTTTTTTTAACTAAAAAAAAAAGGCATTTTTTTATTGCATTTAAGTGTAAATGTGGGATCTGAGGTCTTTTTGACCCCAGATCTCATATTAAAGAGGTCCTGTCATGCTTTTTTTCTATTACAAGGGATGTTCACATTCCTTGCAAAAAGAATAAAAGTGACCCATTTTTTTTTAAAGGGACAGTGTAAATATAAAATATAAAAAGTAAAATATATAAGAAAAAAAAATGTAAAGCTTCCCGTCCCTCTGAGCTCGCGCGCAGAAGCAAACGCATACGTAAGTCGCACCCGCATATGTAAACGGTGTTCAAACCATACATGTGAGGTATCGCCACGATCGCTAGAGTGAGAGAAATAAGTCTAGCAAAAGACCTCATCTGTAAGGGTCCTTTCACACGAGCTGACCGTTCAGGTCTGCCTGTCAGTTTTTTGGACCTGAGCGGACGCTCCATGTACTCCTATGGAGCGACAGATGTCAACAGTGATATGTCAGCTGACATCCAATCCACTCCGATCCGCTAAATACAGACATATAGAAACCCTATTTTCCATCCGTCTGGCAGATCGGATCGGATGAACACGGACAGACAGTCCGTGTTCATCCGATCCCCCATAGAGGAGAATGGAGCTCTAACAGGTCAGTTTCTGCACAGAGTGCAGAGATGGTCCTGTCATCTGCCGGCTCAGCAGGGATCAACGGATGAATCCCCACTGAGCAGCGGAGCCCGTCAATATGGGCTCCGCTCATGTGAAAGGAGCCTTACTCAAAACTGGTAACCTGTAGAAATTTGTAAACGTCAGCTATGGAGATTTTTAAGTGTCAAAGTTTGTCGCCATTCCGCGAGCGGGCGCAATTTTGAAGCTTGACATGTTGGGTATTAATTTACTCTGAAAAACGTTATCTTTCACAATATAAAAAAAAATTGGGCTAACTTTACTGTTTATTATTTTTTTAATTCAATAAAGTGTATTTTTTCCAACATAATTGGGTTTGTTAGACCACTGCGCAAATACGGTGTGACATAAAGTATTGCAACAGCTGCCATTTTATTCTCTAGGGTGTCTGAAAAAAATATATAATGTTTGCGAGTTTTAAGTAATTCTCTAGCAAAAAAACCTGATTTTGACTTGTAAACAACAAATGTAAAAAATAGGCCCGGTCCTTAACTGGTTAATGGTCTACATATTATTTATTTATTTTCCTAGATTTCTGCTTTTATTAAATGTACATTAATTTTGTATTTATGTGTATACTAACTATAATAAAAAAAAATTGGTGAGGAACAGAGCTCTTTCTACCTCACTTTTGGCTGTTCATTTGAATGTGCAGTAGGCCTTGGACCTTCATCGGCTATCAGTAATCCAATATACCTCATATCCTGACATATCCCTGGGGTCCTTTTACAAAAGATTTACTATGCAAGAGCAGTAAAATATAGCACCCAAGAGAACTGCAATCATTACAATGACAGGTTAAATGTTTACCAATTTTAATCAAGACCATTTATTATTTTAATTACATTTTAGCTGATAACACCTGCTACAAAGGCGGTTGAATGCTGTCTTCACATCATGCATTTGAACTCCTATACATGTAAAGTATGTGCTTCATTTAGCCCAGGTAAGTCTGAAGAAATTATTAAAGAGAATGTATACTCTGTCTTTTTTTGGCTATACCCATAAAAGAAATTGGCGTAACGTAAAAATGTTATTAGTATGAGCTAATATTTTAAAAACCTTGTTTCTTTGTATGGTTTTGTAATTGTATGTATATATACTATATTACCTAAAGTATTGCCTTTACACACACATGAACTTTAATGGCACCCCAGTCTTAGTCTGTAGGGTTCAATATTGAGTTGGCCCACCCTTTGCTGCTATAACAGCTTCAACTCTTTAAGGAAGGCTGTCTACAAGGTTTAGGAGTATGTCTATGGGGATGTTTGGCCATTCTTCCAGAAGCACATTTATGAGTTCAGACTCTGATGTTGGACAAGAAGGCCTAGCTCACAGTCTCCCTAAGGTGTTCTATTGGGTTGAGGTCAGGACTCTGTGCAGGCTAGTTCCTCCACCCCAAACTCGCTCATCCATGTCTCTATGGACCTTGCTTTGTGCACTGGTCCAAATCATTTGATGGAGGGAGGATTATGGTGTGGGTTCTTTTATGGAGTTGGGCTTGGCCCCTTAGTTCCAGTGAAGGGAGCTCTTCACCTAGACATTTTGGACAATTTCATGCTCCCAAGTTTGTGGGAACAATTTGGGGATGGCCTCTTCCTGTTCCAACATGACTGTGCACCAGTGCACAAAACAAGGTCCATAAAGACATGGATGAGCGAGTTTGGGGTGAAGGAACATGACTGACCTGCACCTGAGTCCTGACCTAAATCCAATAGAACATGGTTGGGATGAATTAGAGCGGGGACTGCGAGCCAGGCCTTCTCATCGATATCAGTGCCTGACCTCACAAATGCGCTTTTGGAAGAATGGTCAAACATTCCCATAGACACTCCTAAACCTTGTGGACAGCTTTCCCTGAAGAGTTGAAGCTGTTATAGCTGCAAAGGGTGGGCCAACTCAATATTGAACCCTACAGACTAAGACAGGGATGCCATTAAAGTTCATGTGTGTGTAAAGGCAGGTGTCCCAATACTTTTGGTAATATAGTGTATACATGAATATATATACACATGGGATAGCCATATTTGCTTAACCGGTTCCACACCGCGCGCAGTATATTTACTGCGGCAGTGTGGACGGCTACCGCGAATCACCGTAAAAAGGCGGCGATCTGCGGGTGGCCGCTAGGCGAGCGATGTCCGCCGGCGAGCCGCGATGAGCGGCCACAGCCAAAGAGCGGGGAACCGCTGATGTAAACACGGCGGTTCCCCCCTCTGTCAGTGCAGGCATAGGAGATCTACTGATCCCTGTCACTGGGATCAGGTAGATCTCCTATGCCCATGTTAGCCCAGCCCCCCCACAGTTAGAACACACCCAGGGAACACAGTTAACCCCTAGCTCTCCCCCCCAGGTTAACCCCTTCACTGCCAATGACATTTATACAGTAATCAGTGGACATTTAAATTTCCGATCGCTGTATAAATGTCATTGGTCCCAAAAAAGTGTCAAAAATATCGCCGCCATTGCTAGTAAAACATTTAAAAAAATAAAAACCCCAGAAATTAATTCTCACCATCCATAAACGCGGCCACTTTTGCGCAAACCAATCAATAATCGCCGATTGCGATCTTTTTTATCACAAATATGAGGAAGAATATAAATCGGCCAAAACCGATGAAAAAAAATGTTTTTTTATATATTTTTTTTGGATTTGTATTTTAGCAAAAAGTAAGAAAAACTATTTTTTTGCAAAATTGTCGCTCTTTTTTTGTTTATATCGGCAATCAGTAATGACGCAGAGGTGATCAAATACCACCAAAAGAAAGCTCTATTTGTGGGGTAAAAAAGGACGCAAATTTTGTTTGGGTACAACGTCGCACGACCGCGCAATTGTCAGTTAAAGCGGCGCAGTGCCGAATCTCAAAAACTGCTCTGGTCAGGAAGGGGGTAAAACTTTCCGGGGCTGAAGTGGTTAAATAGCTTCCAACTGTCTTATATTTTGGGGACTGTTCTTCTTCTTTTGTAACTAAATCTCTCTTCTTAGTCAGTTGTCCCTCTTTTTGGTCTGATCCATAAACCTCCATAAATATTCATTATTTGACTGTGAAAAGTGTCATACCATCTTTAACCACTTCCTTACTGGGCAGTTAAACCCCCCTCCTGCCCAGACCAATTTTCAGGTTTCAGCGCTGTCGCATTTTGAATGACAATTGCGCGGTCGTGCGACGTTGTACCCAAATAAAATTGATGTCCTTTTTTCCCCACAAATAGAGTTTTCTTTTGGTGGTATTTGATCACCTCTGCGGTTTTTATTTTTTGCGCTATAAACAAACAAAGAGCGACGATTTTGAAAAAAGAACAATATTTTTTACTTTTTGCTCTAATAAATATCCAAAAAAAAAAAAATTATTCATCGGTTTTGGCTGATTTATATTCTTCTACATATTTTTGGTAAAAAAAAAATCGCAATCGGTGCTTATTGATTGGTTTGCGCAAAAGTTATCGCGTCTACAAACTATGGGAATTGATTTATGGCGTTTTTATTATTATTTTTTTTTTTACTAGTAATGGCGGCGATCTGCGATTTTTATCGGGACTGCGATATTGGGGGGGACATGTCGGACATTTTTGACACGTTTTTGGGACCAATGACATTTATACAGCGATCAGAAATTTAAATGTCCACTGATTACTGTATAAATGTCATTGGCAGTGAAGGGGTTAACCTGCAGGGGGCAGTGAAGGGGTTAACAGTGTTCCCTGGGTGTGTTCTTACTGTGGGGGGTGGAGTTGGCAGGGACATAACAGATCTAACTGATCCCAGTGACAGGGATCAGTAGATCTGCTTGTCCCCCTCTCACAGAATGGGGAACATTGGTGGTTCCCCGTTCTACAGCTTTGCAGGTGATCGTGGGTCAGGAGCGGACATCGAGTCCGCCCGACCCACGGGCACGCCCACGCAGCGAGCGGCGGCCGCTTGTGAGTGCGCGCAGGGGGCGTGTAAAGGGGCGGACGTCAATAGACGTCCTCCCAGAGATTCAGATCCGCGCTGTAGATGTCTTTCGTCTACAGTGCGGATCTCTAGAGGTTAAATCTCTAAAAAAATAAAAACCACTGCATTTGTTATTTTGAAATGCCCACATATAGGAAAAATAGTGGAGGAAAAAAAGCACTTGTGGGTTTAATCAGTTTTGCGCACATTAATTCTTTGTGGTTGGTGTAACTAGGAGGTGTGTCAAAGGTATTTTTTCATTTTGGATAGAGCAGGTGAGGGTTATAACCCCTGCAAGATTTTTTTTCGCCATCTGTGTCCAAATGCAGAGATTTCCCTTCACTTCCTGTCCCATAGCCAAACAGGAAGTGAGAGGAAATCCCTGAAAATTAAGGTAATTCCTTGGGGACCCCCAGGTCACCAGCACTAGTGTCCCCATTGGAAGATTTTGCCCCTATTACGTTTCTGGGGACAACCCAAAATTTGGGATTTTCTTTTGTTTTCATTTGACAGTGATAATGGTAAACAGAACAACTAGAGAGGGTAACAGGGGCACAGACAGCAATAAAAACTGACCGATCTTGTAATCCCTCTGCACACTATCCAAAACTAAAAAAAAAGTTTTGCCTTTAATTATAATTTAAGTGAAACTTAAATCAGAAAATTATGTCCAGCTAGATCACTTCAGGCTGGCCCCTTTTGCAGGTATAGCTATGTAGAACATTACAAATAAGTGCCTATACTGTTCTAAATCCAGTAATACACTGTCTCATCCTGCTCTGCACATGCTTTTTTGCTCTCTATTTTTAGGCACTGTGCCAAATTCGTAGAGGCTGATCTGTTGATAGCCTAAAGATTTACTGCTGTTCGGGGGCTCTGGGCTTAAGAAAAAAGACAATGTATTTAGCATCCTTAGAATTAGCTGATTCTGGTAGAATAATTATTCATGCAGAATGCTAAGTCAATAGAGGATGAGATTAATTCAGAGGTAATTTCTGAAATAATAGGGAAAATATGCCTCCATATAGTTACATAGTTAGTGAGGTTGAAAAAAGACTCGAGTCCATCAAGTTCAACCCATGTGTGTGCTTTCATGTCAGTATTACATTGTATATCCCTCAATGCTTTGGTCGATACATTGATATACCTCCGTATAAAAGGGATAATAAAGTCTTTAATGGAGACTTAATTAGAGTAGGAGATAACTGAATCGTAAGACGTACTTATTAATAAGATGGTCTTAGTCGATTAAGATTCCTACGATTTATGTAACAGAAAAAAGAATTCGGGTCTCGGGGGCTTGTCGTCATTTAGAAATCCGATAGTTGTCTAGTCGGAGATGCTTAAACCGTGTCACGGATTTTTATCTCTCGTTTTTTCGTACACGTCTCGTCCTACTCTGTCACATAATGACCTAAATCTTGTCATATCCGTGAATAAACATTACAAGATGTATCGATATG
>BLSH010240563.1:1342007-1352735 GCA_018402905.1 Glandirana rugosa
AACTAGCTATACAGGAATGACAGAGTAGGGAAGAAGGGAGGTGGAGTTGCCATATATGTAAAAAATGGCATAAAACTAACATTGATTCCAAAAACAAATGAAATAGCCGAAACCCTCTCGGTCTGCCTTCCAACCAGGGAGGGATCTTCAATTAGAATTGGAATAGTATACAGACCCCCAGGACGGACTGAAGATTATGATAACTTGTTGATTGATGAGATAACCCAAATGGCAATGAAGGGAGAGGTTTTGATTATGGGTGTCTTCAACATGCCTGACGTTAACTGGAATTCTCAAACTGCTATTACAAGCAGGAGCACGGATGTAATGGAAGCACTGAATGGGGTTTCTCTAAAACAGTTAGTAAAAAGCCCCACCCAAGGTGATCATATTCTTGACCTAGTACTGACAAATGGGGATCAACTGTCTGATGTTGAGGCAGGAGAGAATTTGGGTTCTAGTGATCACCAATGTCTTTGGTTTGATATTAAAACAAGAATTGAAAAATCATGTACAAAAACAAAAAATTTAGATTAAAAAAACAAATTTTGCTGGAATGGGGAAATTTCTAAACAATGAACTGAAAGGTTGGAGTAAAATGACATCAGTAAGTAATCAGTGGGCACTATTAAAGTCTACCATCCTGGAGGCAACTAGATTATATGTCAGGCAAGTTAGTAAGAATAAACGGAAGAAAAAAACAACATGGTTCACTAAAGAGGTAAGTAGGATAGTAAAGGGGAAAAAATAGCATATAGAAGATTCAAGGAAACAGGAGGTGTAGCTTACAGAGAGGAGTATAAAAATAGACAAAAGGAGGCCAAACACATTATCAGTGCTGCAAAACCACAGAAAGAGGAGGAAATTGCTAAGTCTATTAAGAAAGGAGATACAACCTTTTTTATGTACATTAGTGATAGCAGGAAAAAATACAATGGGATCACTAAAATGAAGGGAGACCGGGCTGTAGCATACCATTTAAACAATTACTTCTGTTCAGACTTCTCAGAATAGACTGGACTAATGATAACAAGTTAGGGAATCATATTGGTTCTAGTAATGATGGTTCATTTCTAGGATTTCTGGTGACAGAGGTAGCAGACAAACTCGGTTAAAGCTTAATAAAGCAATGGGTCCTTATGGTATTCATCCCAGAGTTCTAATAAGATAGAACGAGTTCAGAGACGGGTAACAAAAATGGTGAAAGGTCTGGGGTATAAAACATATCAAGAGCGACTTCAGGAACTTAATATGTACCGTCTGGAGGAAATAAGGAAAAGGAGAGACATGAGTGAAACCTTTAAATACATCAAGGTGGTGAATAAGGTTCAGGAGGGTAGTCTTTTCAATATGAAACCAAAATCAATAACACAGGGACATGACCTTATACTAGCAGGAGGGCAGTTCAAAACTAATCTTAGAAAGTATTATTTCACTGAAAGGGTGGTTGATGATTGGAATAAACTACCAACAGAGGTTGTGAGACAGTCAACAGTAAATGGCTTCAAACATGCTTTGGATAAACATAAATCTAGAGTCAGACAACGAAGTAATGGGAAAAAAACAAAAACAAAAATGGACTACTCAGTGTTTTTCTGCCATCACTTTTCTATGTTTCTATTAGCAGAATCACCTATTTACTAGAAATCATTATTTGTGCTAATTTGGTCCCCATGAAATACATTTTCTTATTGAAGATACTTTATAAAAGTATTTTATCTAAGTAGACATGCTCAGTCGGTGCCTCTCTCTCTATTGAATATTTCACATTTCTGCTTCACATCCATATTCAGGCTTTTCTTTTTTAGCGTCCAGATGGCCCAGCAAATGGTAAAGCCTTGACATGAGGTCCATGCTCCCTATACTGACCCCAGGCACTTGTCATAAATCTTCTTTAATCTGCTGAATCTTTCAGACCATTTTTCATCACTTGTCATCTTCATGGCTTAACTGCTCTGCTTTTTCATTAGCATGTTAAATGCTAATCAGTATCTTAAAGTAATCCTATCTGAAAATGTATTTATGATATATCGCAGAATGTGATTGATATACCAACGATCAATCCATTATACTGCCTTGTTGCTTCACGCAAATATTGTAATATGACACAGGATTTAGTAGGAACTCTTTGGTCTTCCAAAAGAGTATAGAATTAATCGTAAAGTTGTTTTTCTGCACTGATGTTTTGGTGAGTCACAGCCTGCCTTTCTCAAGGTCATTATAAAAGAGCACTAAGACCTACTGAAATCTGCTGTAATAAAACAGCTTTATGCAAACTGTGATTTAGAGGTCTGTTTATAAATTCCTATAGCCATTCATCCAGCGAATCTGCATGTACACTATATTACCAAACATATTGGAATGCCTGCCTTTACACGCACAAGAACTTTAAGTTGGCCCACTCTTTGCAGCTATAACAGCTTCAAGGTTTAGGAGTGTCTGTGGGAAAGTTTGACCATTCTTCCAGAAGCACATTTGAGAGGTCAGGCACTGATATTGGACAAGAATCTAATTCATGGATAAGCGAGTTTGGGGTGGAGGAACCTGACTGGCCTACACATAATCCTGACGTCAACCTGATAGAATACCTTTGGGATGAATTAGGGCGGAGATTGCGAGCCAGGCCTCATTGTCCACATCAGTGCCTCACCTAACAAATACACTTTTGGAAGAATGGTCAAACATTCTCATAGACACTCCTAAACCTTGTGGACAGCCTGCCCAGAAGAGTTGAAGCTATTGAACCTTAGGGACTAAGACTGGGATGCCATTAAAGTTGATGTGTGTGTGTAAAGCAGTGGGGCGCAGGGGTGCCGCCCCTCTAATCCATGCACCCAACCCCTAATCTACATGCAGGGCACCAGACGCATTGATTTCAATGGGGGTTTTTTTTTTAAGCACGTGATTAGAGTTGTGTGACAATAGCAAATTAATATTTGCTATTGCCTTCCTGCTTCTCCTCCCAGCCAATCAGGAAGTGACCCAGGAAGACCCAATTGGCTGAGAGGAGAAGTGATCGTATTGGCCGGCCAGGAGCAGAAGCAAGGGGAAAGGCACCAAGGAGGAGATGCAGGGGGAAGCCAGCGAAGCTGCCCGCAGCCTGGATGGGGTAAGTTTAGGGCTGGTGGGTGAACGGGGGGTTTGTTTGCCAATCAAGCAAGGGGTGGGGGTGTTTACTGACCGAATGATGGGTTGGGTGGTTTGTTTGCCCCCCCCCCCAAAAATAGAGCACCAGTCGCCACTGGTGTAAAGGCAGGCATCCCAATACTTTTGGTAATATAGTGTATATTCATTCTGTGCAAATTGGGTAAAAACAATGTTATTTTCTCTTCTATAAGACTGTTCTTTTATTATGGACAGTAACAAAAAATGCATGATGGCCATGAGATGAAGTTGATGAGCATGGAAAATACGTACCGTAAATCAGGGATATGCAATTAGCGGACCTTCAGCTGTTGCAGAACTACAAGTCCCATGAGGCATAGCAAGACTCTGACAGCCACAAGCATTACACCCAGAGGCAGAGGCATGATGGGACTTGTCGTTTTGCAACAGCTGGAGGTCCGTTAATTGCATATCACCTCCATAAATCTTTACAATGTAACAATTCCAGAGAATGCTAGATGGAATTAGCAAATAAATGTAGCCATAGATTATACGTATTTGCTAATTCACTATAACTATTGGTTATGTGTATTTGCTAATTCCCTGTAGTATTTGCAGATTCAGAATACTTTACTAATCCCAAAGGAAGATTACTAAAATACAGTTACATTCAACAAAGGCAACACAAAAATCACAATAACAAGACACAACAACAATAAAATTACCAATAACAACAAGTAAACCAAATAAAACTAAATTAATACTGTACTGTAATAAACCATACTATCATATTAAAATACTATATTGAATAAATAACAGAAAATCAAACTACCAAAATGCAAATATTACACCACTTTCTCTAACATTACCCAAAAAACATTACAAATATTTAATCTAATACCACCGTAATATAAAAACTACACAACAATCTGGATCATAAACCAGACTAAATCCGGCACTCACAGAGAAGAATTATATAATTTGATTGCCATAGGCAAAAATGGTTTTCTGTGTCACTCTGTGGTGCATTGTGGTTGTAACAATCTATCACTGAAGGTACTCCTCTGACCAGTGTATTGTGGAGTGGGTGGGAGGAGTTGTCCATGATTGAATGTACCTTGGACAACATTCTCCTCTCTAATACTGTTGTTAAAGACTCCAACTCCAATCCAACAACATCACTGGCCTTGCAAATCAATTTATTAAGTCTGTTGGTGGCGGCTACCCTAAGTCTGCTTCCTCAGCATGCCACTGCATACAGGAGAGTACTGGCCACAACAGCCTCATAAAACATCTCCAGCATCATCAGGCAGATGCTAAAACACCTCAGCTTCCTCAAAAAATAGAGGCAGTTCTGGTCCTTCCTATAGAGCACTTCAGTGTTTTTGCTCCAGCCCAGCTTATTATCTATGTTCACCCCCAGATAATTGCAATTCTCTACTACATCTACATCCACTCTTTGGATGGAGAATGGGTCACCAGCACCTTCCTCCTTCTCAAATCCACAACCAACTACTTTGTCTTAGTCAACCATGTGACAAAGTTCTCCACCACAGTCTTATACTTAGTCTCTTCCCCATACCTGATACATCCCACTTCTGCAGAGTCACCAGATAACTTCTGCAGGTGGTAAGACTCTGGTAGCTGAAATCAGTAGTGTAGACAGTGGAATCCCAATATTGCTTACCACCCTATCCGACACAGTCTTACAAACGCACATACTGTAATCACCCAGTCAGGTAGTCAAGTTCAAAATCCATGACATAATGGAGACATCAACTTGTATTGCTGCTAGCTTCTCACCCAGGAAAGCTGGCCTGATAGTATCAAAAGCACTAGAGAAGTAAAAAACATGACCCTCACAGTGCTCACTGGCTTATCCAGGTGTGCATACATGGGATTTAGCACAAAGATGATAGTGTACTCAACACCCAGTCTCAGCTGGTAAGCAAACTGCAAAGAGGCTACATGTTTAAAACCAAGAGCCATAACTGATGAAAAATAAGTCTCTGCATGATGGGGGAATTCAAATCCACTGGTCTGTAATCCTTGAAGCCATAAAGACGTGGTATTTTCTAAAACTGTTATATTGTATGCATTGTTTCAAATACGTATTGTAAGGGGGTTAACTCGGCAGCGGGTGTGTGTGACCCCCTGGAAGGGTTCACTACACAAAACAGGCACAGCGAAACAGCAGTTGTAGATGAAAACACAAGTGTGGTTTATTTATACTATGTACAATTGTAGAAAAACAGCAAATCAAACATCAAAATAAATCCTTGCCAACTTGGCCACTTACTAAACTTTGTAGGTTTCCCTGTCTGCCAGCTAGGTGCAGCCTTGTGCTACACCTAGCACCTATCTCCCTGCTGTTAATAAACCACACAGGCTTCTTTCCTCACAGGATTTGTGTAACGCTCCCCAGTCTATTCACACAGAAACTGGTTCCAAGGTGGAGTAACTCCCTAAGCCAGCTGGGAGTTTATGTAGAGGCCTTAATGAGCTGGCTAAACTCAGCTGGGCTCATTACCTCTACCCCTGATAGACTCTCAGCACTTCACCTTAGTGGTAGAAATCAACATAGAGTCTAAACCTGGGACAAATATACCTGCCATCCTGGATGCAACCAGGTGATTTTACCTGCCTGCTGTCACATACCCCCCCTCTTGTTTCAACCTGGGGTTTTGAACACAAGCAGTCAGGCATGCAGGTACCCGAGACAAAGCATCCACATTCCCCATTTGAACACCAGGGCGATGCTTCACAGTAAAGTTGAATTTCTGCAGGGCAAGGAACCACCTATTTACCCTTCTCTGGGTCTCCTTGTTTTGAGCCATCCATTTTAAGGGCGCGTGATCAGTAACCAGGCCAAAGTGTCTACCCAGCAAATAGTAACAAAGGGAATCTAGTGCCCACTTCACAGCTAAACACTCTTCCTCAATTGTGGCATAATTCTCTTCGTGGGATTTCAGTTTTCTGCTGAGATAAATGACTGGGTGCTCTTCCCTCTTCCAAACCTGGGACAACACTGCTCCTAAGCCTACGTCTGACGCATCAGTCTGTACAACAAAGTCCTTAGAAAAGTCAGGGGAGTACAGCACTGGCTGGCTACATAAGGCTTTTTTCAAAGACTGGAAGGCTGTTTCAGCCTGCGGGGTCCATTTCACCATGGTAGACTCTTTCCCTTCTGTCAGGTTGGTGAGGGGCACAGCCTGCGAAGCAAAGAGAGGAATGAATCGCCGATAGTATCCAGCAATTCTGAGGAATACTCGAACCTGCTTCTTATTGTTTGGGCGCAGCCAACTATCTATGGCTTCCACTTTGTTGACTTGGGGTTTTATTACTCCCTTCACAATAGTGTACCCCAGATATTTGGCCTCTTTCTGTCCAATGGTACATGTTTTTGGATTGGCCATGAACCCAGCTTCCCTTATGGAGTTTAACACGGTTTGCATTTTTGGCAGATGTGAGGCCCAATCCATACTGTGGATAAACACATCGTCCAGGTAGGCTGCAGCATACTTCTGATGGGACCTCAGAATATTGTCCATTTTCTGCTGGAATGTTGCTGGTGCATTTTGTAACTCAAATGGCATTCTTCTATATTGGAATGCCCCCTCTGGTGTTACAAATGCCGTTTTCTCCTTCGCTGACTAAGCTAAGGGAATTTGCCAATACCCCTTGGTGAGATCAAGGGTCGTCAGGTATCGGGCTGTTCCCAGCCGGTCGATCAGTTCATCTATGCGAGACATTGAGGAGGTGTCAAATTTTGTAACTTTATTCAACTGCCAGAAATCGTTACAAAATTGCCAAATCCCATTGGGTTTGGACACTAAAACGATCGGGCTGGGCCAGTCACTCTGGGATTCTTCTATCACACCTAGTTCAAGCATTCGTTGAACTTCCTCACGTATTGCCTCCCGTCGGGCCTCCTGTATTCGATAAGGTTTTGGTTTCACCCTTTTACCTGGCGGGGTGATAATGTCTTGCTCTACCCCAGATGTTTGTCCCGACAACTCAGAGGACACCTCTCTGTTGTGGAGCACAAACACTTTTACCTCCTGTTTTTGGGGTTTCGATAGGGTGACTGCTATTCCAACCTCAGGAATTAAGCAATCAGACTGAGTCGGTGATACCAAGGTTTCTGTGACTAGGGATTCCCTATCCTTCCAGGCTTTCAACAGATTAATGTGGTATATCTGTTCTGGCTTTCGCTGTCCTGGTTGTCTGACCCTGTAGTTCACTTCACTCACTTTTTCAATTATCTCGTATGGGCCCTGCCATTTGGCCAGCAATTTGCTTTCGACCGTAGGGATGAGTACCAACACCCTATCCCCCGGGGAAAAAGTATGGGTTTTGGCCTTACGGTTATACACCCTTTGCTGTGCTAACTGCGCTTGGGCCAAGTGTTCTTTGACGATTGGCATTACCTGTGCAATCCTATCTTGCATCAGGGAGAAATGCTCAATCACACTCCGGTGGGGAGAATTCTCACTTTCCCAAGTTTCCTTGGCGATATCCAATAGCCCTCTTGGGTGTCTCCCATAGAGTAACTCAAAGGGCGAGAACCCGGTAGAGGATTGTGGTACTTCCCAAATAGCAGAAATCAAGTAGGGTATTAAAGAGTCCCAATCCTTTCCATCTCTATCCACCACCTTTTTAACATTTGTTTTAGGGTTTTGTTGAACCTTTCAACCAACCCATCTGTTTGAGGTTGATAAACGGATGTACGCAATGGTGTCATTTTGAACAACTTGCACAACTCTTTCATTACCTTGGACATAAACGGTGTACCCTGGTCTGTAAGCAATTCCTTGCAACTACCCTCCAGGCTGAAGACGAGAAATAGCTCTTTGGCTATCATCTTGGCTGAGGTTTTTCTAAGAGGGATCGCTTCGGGATAGCGGGTGGCATAGTCCAATATGACCAAAATATACGGATGCCCCCTAGCGGACTTCAGTATCGGACCCACTAAATCCATTGCGATCCTCTCAAAGGGGACCTCAATGATGGGGAGAGGTACCAGCGGGTTTCGGAAATGTGACAAAGGTGCCGACTTCTGACACACAGGGCAGGAGGAACAATAATTTTCTATTTTCCTCCTGACCCCAGGCCAAAAGAACCTCTGCAATACTCTCTCTCGGGTTTTCTCCGCCCCAAATGACCTTCCAGAATGTGCCTATGGGCTAATTCCAATTCCAATTTCCGATAGGGTTTGGATACCACAAGTTGCTCAATGGTTTCATTCGCCTTTTGAGCAACCCGATATAACAGATCTCCTTCCACAATAAAATATGGGTAACCACAAGACTGATCTTGGTTCACTAACTCACCATCTATCTTTACCACATTTTCCCGTGCTTTTATCAGGGTGGGGTCTTTTACCTGTTCTGTGGCAAAATTTTCCCTGTGACCTCTAAATCAGAAAATTCAACAGATGGCATATTTTCGTTGGAAGATGTTGGTTCCTCCCCAGTTTTCCGAGTCTCTCCTGCCAACACCGACAAGGGGAATTCTGGTGAGGTCTCACCATTCTCAGAGGATACCTGGGATTCACCTTCCTGGTCTCTAGGGGCCTCCATGGGGGGTTCAGGACCATCCCAGAGTACCCAGAATTTTGAAAAAATCCCTCCCCACAATGGCATCATGTGATAAGTGAGGCACCAACCCCACCTGATGAGTTAGGTTACCTTTGGGGGTCTCAAAATCCACTTTAGCCACAGGATATTCTCTGGTGTCCCCATGTACACAAATAACAGCCACCTTGTTATTCCCAGAGACATCTGTAGTAACTAATCCAGCTTTGATCAATGTTACCAGACTACCTGAATCTAGCAACACAACAACATTTTTGCCAATAATACACATTTTGCATAAATGTTTTTCAGTTCCCTGAGTGGCAGTGCATGCAACTGTCGCAAACAGCGACTGACGTCTGTCTCTTAGATAGTCACATTCCATAGGCTCATCCACAACTGGGCAATTGGCTGCAATATGTCCCTCTTGCTGGCAACGGTAACAAATAAACTTTTTCGCTGCTTCCTGCGACCTTGACTGCGGTTGCCATACATTTTGGAAACATCCCCGCCCTCTCACTCTCTCCACCCTCCTTGAAGTCATCTTACCCGCCGCTGGGGATGGTCTGGTCTTAGGGTAGAAAGTCCGTGAGTCCCTGGGAGAGGCGGTTAGGTTCTCTGTAGCCAAGTACCTCTCTACAGATCCACAAGCTTGTCGGCCGTTTTTGGGTTTCCATGGCTTATCCACTTTTGGATAGGAGTAGGTAGAGATCTCAGGAACCGATCCATAACAACACATTCCACAATCTTTGGTGCTGTCAGAGTCTCTGGTTGTAGCCACTTTCTGCTCAGGTGAAGGAGATCATACGTTTGCGACCTGGGGGTTTCTCCAATTGGAAGGTCCAGTTATGCACACGCTGAACCCGGACATCCAGGGTGACACCCAGCCGTGCCAATATTTCTGTTTTTAGCACCACATAGTCTGTGGCTTGGTCCGGCTCTAGGTCATAATAGGCTTTCTGCGATTCCCCAGCTAATAGAGGAGCCACCAGTCCAGCCCACTGTTCCTTGGGCCACTTATCCCTCTCAGCAGTCCTTTCAAATGTTGTCAAAAACACTTCAGGATCATCCTCCCCAGTCATTTTTGGCAGTAAACAGCTCACACAAAATTATAATGTATTAATCAAACCACTTGCCTCACAGGTCTGTGGATGCTGTTGTGTTATGGCATCCATTTGCTGTTGGAGTCTCTGCTCTTGCTTCTGCAACAGGTCAATTAAGCGAGCCTCTGATTGCTGCTGGGCTCGTTGCTGTGTTTCCAAACTTTGCTGCTGAATTTCCAGACTTCACTGGTGATTAGCATTTGCTTGTTGTTGATTAGCATTTGCTACAGCAAGCTGTCTCAGTACTCTTCCATGATGGCCTTTCAAAAAAACTGCCCCTGGCTTCCTCCACCAACTGTAAGAGGGTTAGCTCGGCAGCGGGTGTGTGTTACTAAACTTTGCAGGTTTCCCTGTCTGCCAGCTAGGTGCAGCCTTGTGCTACACCTAGCACCTATCTCCCTGTTGTTAACAAACCACACAGGCTTCTTACCTCACAGGATTTGTGTAACGCTCCCCAGTCTATTCACACAGGAACTGGTTCCAGGGTGGAGCAACTCCCTAAGCCAGCTGGGAGTTTTTGTAGAGGCCTTAATGAGCCAGCTCAACTCAGCTGGGCTCATTACCTCTACCCCTGATAGACTCTCTCAACGAGGTGGGACCTTGGTCAAGGACACACTTATCTGACCCCTCGCAATGTGTTTAGGACACTCCATTCTTCGGACACACCAAACAATTGTTGTCCCTCTATCCACGATCCACATCGTGTTCCGACGTGGATCGACCGTCTGTCCCTTTGGACGTTTCAAATCATTGTGTGTGGGCGACGGCTCGATTGGGAGAATGTCAACCACCTCCTTCGGTCCCCGTCAAAAAAACTTTCCGGTAGTACCTTCTCATGACTCTGTCGAACGACATCGTTTACGATTAGTTGTTGTTCGTTTACGATTAGTGGTCACTTCAGACCTTTAAGTCGTCGTTTCAAACCTTTGTGTCGTTGCTCGGGT
>BLSH010240563.1:1352745-1372437 GCA_018402905.1 Glandirana rugosa
CTTGCCCTAGTTTGAAGATGATTTTAGAACAGTTATATGGCTTCTACCGTTAATTAATACTTTTCAGACACAGTTTGAAGATGATCCACATTCACCTCCATTTTTGCTTTTTTTATGTTTTTATTTTTTTAAAAATATTTACAGTTATTTCCCTGTCCCCATTTTTTTGTAGGGCACTTGCCCTACCCTTACCCCCATTTTACTTCCTTTTGCAGCCCTCTGGGGCTTTCCAGGACTTTCCTACAGCCATTTTTGTGCCTAAAAGTTCGGGTCCCCATTGATTTCAATGGGGTTCGTTGTCCGTGCGATCGTTCGGGTTCCGTCCGGACCCGGACCCGGACTTTGTCCCGAAGTTCGGACGGACCAGCAGAACCCGAACTTCCAGGTGTTCGCTCAACTCTACTCATGACCCCAGGCCAATAGAACCTCTGCAATACTCTCTCTCTGGTTTTCTCCGCCCCCAAATGACCTCTCAGAATGTGCCCATGGGCTAATTCCAATACCAATTTCCGATAGGGTTTGGATACCACAAGTTGCTCAATGGTTTCATTTGCCTTTTGAGCAACCCGATATAACAGATCTCTTTCCACAATAAAGTATGGGTAACCGCAAGACTGATCTGGGTTCACTAATTCACCATCTATCTTTACCACATTTTCCGTGCTTTTATCAGGGTGGGGTCTTTTACCTGTTCTGTGGCAAAATTTTCCCTGTGAACCTCTAAATCAAAAAATTCAACAGATGACATATTTTCGTCGGAAGATGTAGGTTCCTCCCCAGTTTCCCGAGTCTCTCCTGCCAACACCGACAAGGGAAATTCTGGAGAGGTCTCACCATTCTCAGAGGATACCTGGGATTCACCTTCTTGGTCTCTAGGGGCCTCTATGGGGGGTTCAGGACCATCCTAGAGTTCCCAGAATTTTGGAAAATCCCTCCCCACAATGGCATCATGTGATACGTGAGGCACCAACCCCACCTGAGGGGTTTCAAAAACCACTTTAGCCACAGGATATTCTCTGGTGTCCCCATGTACACAAATAACAGCCACCTTGTTATTCCCAGAGACCTCTGTAGTAACTAATCCAGCTTTGATCAATGTTACCAGACTACCTGAATCTATCAACACAACAACATTTTTGCCAATAATACACATTTTGCATAAATGTTTTTCAGTTCCCCGAGTGGCAGTGCATGTAACTGTCACAAACAGCGACTGACGTCTGTCTCTTAGATAGTCACATTTCATAGATTCATCCCCAACTGGGCAATAGGCTGCAATATGTCCCTCTTGCTGGCAACGGTAACAAATAAACTTTTTTCGCTGCTTCCTGCAACCTTGACTGCGGTCGCCATACATTTTGGAAACTTCCCGCCCTCTCACTCTCTCCACCCTTTCCTCTTGAAGTCATCTTACCCGCCGCTGGGGATGGTCTGGTCTTAGGGTAGAAAGTCTGTTAGTCCCTGGGAGAGGCGGTTAGGTTCTTTGTAGCCAAGTACCTCTCTACCAGATCCACAAGCTTGTCGGCCGTTTCCGGGTTTCCATGGCTTACCCACTTTTGGATAGGAGTAGGTAGAGATCTCAGGAACTGATCCATAACAACACGTTCCACAATCTTTGGTGCTGTCAGAGTCTCTGGTTGCAGCCACTTCCTGCTCAGGTGAAGGAGATCATACATTTGCGACCTGGGGGGTTTTTCCAATTGGAATGTCCAGTTATGCACACGCTGAGCCCGGACAGCCAGGGTGACACCCAGCCGTGCCAATATTTCTGTTTTTAGCACCGTCCGGCTAGGTCCGGCTCTAGGTCATAATAGGCTTTCTGCGATTCCCCAGCTAATAGAGGAGCCAGCAGTCCAGCCTACTGTTCCTTAGGCCACTTTTCCCTCTCAGCAGTCCTTTCAAATGTTGTCAAAAACACTTCAGGATCATCCTCCCCAGTCATTTTTGGCAGTAAACAGCTCACACAAAAGTATGATGTATTAATCAAACCACTTGCCTCACAGGTCTGTGGATGCTGTTGTGTTATGGCATCCATTTGCTGTTGGAGTCTCTGCTCTTGCTTCTGCAACAGGTCAATTAAGCGAGCCTCTGATTGCTGCTGGCCTCGTTGCTGTGCTTCCAAACTTTGCTGCTGAATTTCCAGACTTTGCTGGTGATTAGCATTTGCTTGTTGTTGATTAGTATTTGCTACAGCAAGCTGTTTCACTAACTCTTCCATGATGGCCTTTCAAAAAAACTGCCCCGGCTTCCTCCACCAACTGTAAGAGGGTTAGCTCGGCAGCGGGTGTGTGTGACCTCCTGGAAGGGTTCACTACACAAAACAGGCACAGCGAAACAGCAGTTGTAGATGAAAACACAAGTGTGGTTTATTTATACTATGTACAATTGTAGAAAAACAGAAAAACAAAAACAAACATCAAAATAAATCCTTGCCAACTTGGTCACTTACTAAACTTTGCAGGTTTCCCTGTCTGCCAGCTAGGTGCAGCCTTGTGCTACACCTAGCACCTATCTCCCTGCTGTTAACGAACCACACAGGCTTCTTACCTCACAGGATTTGTGTAACGCTCCCCAGTCTATTCACACAGAAACTGGTTCCAGGGTGAAACTAAGCCAGCTGGGAGTTTTTGTAAAGGCCTTAATGAGCCAGCTCAACTCAGCTGGGCTCATTACCTCTACCCCTGATAGACTCTCAGCACTTCCCCTTAGTGGTAGAAATCAGCATAGAGTCTAAACCTGGGACAAATATACCCGCCATCCTGGATGCAACCAGGTGATTTTACCTGTCTGCTGTCACAGTATGTATTCCCTATGCTTCTCAACTCTATCTAGTGGCTATAAGGTGGTGTTTCACTACAGCCCACAGTAAAAGAGCATTCGCTGAATAAAAAATAGGCTAAAGAATATTTGTCTTGCGCAATTTGCACTAAACAAATGTACGTGCAAATTTGCTGATGAATTGCTATGCAGATACTCTTTATAGGTCTCTTAGTATCCTGGAAATAATGGAAAGGCCTACTACAACTAGGTTGCCTCTTTTAGGAGCCTTCACCCTTTCTCTGATATCCATCAAAACTGAGGTACTAGAATTAGCTGTGGAATTAGAAAATGGAGGACAAGAACTGTTTAATAGGAAAGTAATGTCCTTTCACATGAAGAGATAAGCGTCGCTCCAGGTAACTCAAGACCCTGCTGCTTCAACCTCTATCCCCAGGGAGTGGGTGTGGCACTGCCTGCAAGCAGGTGTATTGAAACAGAAAAAAACAGACTGGATGGCCGCACTCCTGTGCAATGACTTTAATATTGGTCAAAATGCAGCATACAGTGTACAGGTGAACCACAATGGACAGCTGACGCATTTCACACCCAAGGGTGCTTAACCACTTCACGACTGCCGTATGCAGAATGACTGCCGGGAAGTGGTTTAGTTATCCTGACTGGGCATCATATGACCTCCTCAGAATAACATGCCGGTGCGCGCCCGGGGCGGCGCGCATCACAGCGATCGGTGGTGTGGGGGGTCACTCTGACCCCCCGCATTACCGATCTCGGTAAAGCGCTTCCATCGGAAGCACTTTACTATGGAATCAGCCGTGACCAATCACGGCTGGTCACAGTGTAACACAGGAAAGCCATTTATCGGCTTTTCCTGTACTCGGCTCTGCAGACCTGAGTAGAGGAGAGCTGATTGGCTGCTCCCCTGACAGGGGGGGGGTTTGTGCTGATGGTTTATAAGCACAGCCCTCTCTAGGATCGCTACACTAGACCACTAGGGATGTGCCCACCCAGGACCACCAGGGAGCCGACCAGGGACCACCAGGGAGCCAATCTGGACCACCAGGGAGGCCACCCTAGACCACTGGGTAAGGGGCACAGTGCCCAATATGGATGGCACTCAGTGCCACCTTCAGATGCCACCCTAGACCACCAGGGAATGGGCCCCTATCAGTGCATCTGCCCACCAGTGCCCCTATCAATGTGTACCAGTGCCCCTATTGGTGCATACCAGTGCCACATATCACTGCCCACCAGTGCCACCTACCAGTGGCCATCAGTGCCACCTATCCATGCCCAGTGCCGCCTATGAGTGCCAATCAGTGCTGTCTATGAGTGCCCATCAGTGCCGCTTATCAGTGTCCGTCAGTGCTGCATATCAGTGCCTGTCAGTGCTTCATATCAGTGGCATCTAACAGTGTCCATCAGTGCTGCTTATCAGTCCCGCCTAACAGTGCTCATCATTGCTGCATGTAAATGTCTCATCATCAGTGCCACCTCATCAGTGCCGCCTCATCAGTGCCAATCAGTACTGCCTAATCAGTGCCCGTCAGTGATGGAGAAAATTTACTTATTTACAAAGTTTTCAAAAATTTCAGTCTTTTTTTATTTGTAGCGCAAAAAATAAAAACCGCAGGAGTGATCAAATACCACCAAAAGAAAGCTCTATTTGTGGGAACAAAATGATAAAAAAATTGTCTGGGTACAGTGTCGCACGACCGCGCAATTATCATTCAAAGCGCATCAGCACTGAAAGCTGAAAATTGGTCTGGTAGGAAAGTGTTCTAAGTGCATAGAATTGAAGTGGTTAATTATAGCTATGATTAAGCACCCGTTGTGTGAAATGCGTCAGCTGTCCATTGTGGTTCACCTGTACACTGTATGCTGTATTTTGACCAAGAATAAAGTCATTGCACAGGAGTGTGGCTATCCAGTCCATTTTTTTCTGTTTCAATGTCCTTTCACATATCCTTTAAGAAAAATTAAAGATCAAGTCTAAAAAAATGACTGGCTATAGGTTTTTGCAAAATTTTGT
This sequence comes from Glandirana rugosa, assembly GCA_018402905.1. NCBI lineage: Eukaryota > Metazoa > Chordata > Amphibia > Anura > Ranidae > Glandirana > Glandirana rugosa. Next base: position 1,357,556 of record BLSH010240563.1, read on the forward strand.
GTAGCTACAATTATCTTCAGTTTGGCAAACTTTCAAAACCATTGGCTGTGTGACACTAAAAACTTGTGAACAGACAAATTCTTTTCTCTGGTAGTATAGCAAAACAGTTAAATTCCTGCAAACCACTATGACAGAAGATGACACAAAAAAAAATTTCCCCCCCAAGCATCCAATTATCACTTTTCACTTAGTCTCTTGGACCTTAGGCTGATAAGCATGAAGAAGCCTTAGGAGGACTGAAGAAATCTAAAATAGGGCAAACCAAGTAAAAAGCTGCAAAATCAAGGTTTCCAAACAGCTATCCTTAAATTTATAGGGTCACACTGTGGCTCCTATTATGAAAAGCTTGTGTTTCAGCTCATTTACAGATCCTACAGGGCTGTGCTATTTTCTACTTTGAAATACGGAATTATTTTCTTATATACCTAAGCACCATATTATTTTGTTCTCAATGTATCAGAAAGAGCAGTTTTCACGTAATGCCATTATTCTGGTATGTGATATATTACAACAGGCCAACTCATAGATCTCTAAGGATCAGGATTAGCAGGTGAACCTATGCTGCATATTATAACGGCAGTAAATTAAAAAGACTCAACGACTCTGTATTTTATGAATTTATGTGAGGAACTTTAACATCTTTTATTCTGTGTTGTTTGGGATATAGGGCTCAGGGGTGCTCTAGATTCTGCTTGATGCTCACAGGTGGCCAGGCCCTAGAGGAAATGGAGGTAGAAAAGCGAGGCAAGCAGTGTGCAATAAAGAACAATGCACAAGTCACCAATCTTGTCTGAAAATATCACCCAAACCATACTCTCTGCTTTTCCCAAGACCTCCTGCTCTCTAACTCTCTTGTGTCCTCCTCCAATCCTCATTTCCAGGACTTCTCCAGAGCCTTTCCCATCCTCTGGAACTCTCTACCTCAGTCTGACCAGCCATTTCGCACTCTGTCCACTCTTAGGTGATCCCTGAAAATCTTTTCAGGGAAGCCTATCCTGCCCAACTTAACAAATAAACTTTCAATTTTTCCATCAGCACATCCCTCACAGGTATTACGTTTTGTACCACTTTCCCCACCCTATTAGACCGAGGCTCTTGTAAGAAGGGCCCTCTTAACCCTCTTGTATTGTATTGTAACTGTACTGTCTCCCTTTTCTATTGTAAAGAGCTGAGCAAACTGTATGATAATAATGTCATATATCCAGATGGACATATACAGCTATTAGTCAGTGTTCTCTAGGTTCTAGAGCAGTGGTCTCCAAACTGCAGCCATTGCTAGCCTTTATCCATCCCTTGGGGCACCATTCTTTCCAATGACACCAAGAGTGGAGCAGAATTCCAGCCACTGACACCAACGATGGAGTACTATTCCTCCAACAAGATATTAATGATGGGGCACTATTCCTTCTACTGTAATATGGACCATGGGCGCTTTGTAATTTCTATACTCCTACTGACCAGGAGGCACAGGCTTTGGTCTGATAAGGTACAGGCTTTGGCCTGCAGCATAGCTTATTCCTACTGAATTTAGGATATTTTCCGCCCCATTGGCCACTATCTGGCTCTCCTAAAGTCTGCAGGACAGTAAACTTGCCCTTCACTTAGAAAGTTTGGAGACCTCTAGTCTGGAGGCTCCAGAAACTCTTCTGGATCCTGGTCTGAAGGGTGCTATTGGTAAAAGATCTCTGACCCCAATGTGGGGGGAATGGTGCAAATGGCTCATATTCTACTGAGCACTCTTCACAGGAAATGGGCACATGCATCACGGCCAATGGTTGTTTTTGGAAACAGTGAGTAAATGCTTCACTTTTTTACTACATTGCCTGTGAATCTGCCTGAATGTAAACCATTTTAGAACCACCCTAAACATTTTTACTCTAGTAAAACAGAACACTCATTGTTTTTGTTGTAAATTTACAGAGGTTTTCTAACTATATCTGCCTCTGGGCCCTATGGCAGTTGCATTGTCTGCTGTGGCTTTATTGGAAATATTTAGAACAGACAAAAGGGGCATCCCTGGAACTTTGCTGCTTTAGACCTGACCTTCACCTGATTTATTCACGATTTGAGGAGAGAATGGCTGCAATTAGAAACTCATCCACCAAACAAGTTGCATGATTAAAACCAAGCCTGTAGATAATTTGACCCTAGACACGTGTAAATAATCAGGCCCCTTTGTAAAGGTTCCACTCCTTGTCAGTAAACATATCACATGATCGTTATAATTATAAATAGAATAAAAGCACATTATTGCATCGGCAGTTTGCTTTACTAGCTGAGCCGCTATTGTACTTTCCATTCCAGTAATCAACGTCTTTGGTGAAGGAGCAGGTGGCTGAATGTTGTCTGAGCTACAGAGAATCTTGTCTCTCTACCTCCATCAATTCTTCTGCTGGGTTTATCCACTACGGAACAGGAAGAATGAGAACATTTATAGCCTGTCTTATCTGTTTTCTGTAAGTGCCTTATGGTAAATATGGCCCCTACACCATAAGACATGGCAAATGATTTTTTGTAAAGTCTCTAATAATATAATTCAATGAAGCTGAATTGCACTAGATTGTTTGTTAAAATAATGTATCTAAATCCAAAACGCATTTTGAATAAATGGGGAAAGGCTAGAACCCCTATTAGATTTTACTACTATCCATTAGACAATTTTCACCGAACTTTAGGACTTTTGACAACCTTTTACAATACAGAAGGTGAGGGAAAATCTTCAACAGGGAAATAGACAATAGTGAAAAACTGACAGGGGTTCTCATACTGAAAGCAGTACTCAACCCCTCCGTCTCGAGTTGTTTTTTCCCCTTATCTGTAGTGCTGTGTTCTTTTCAAAACATATAATCACCCGCACAGCAAATCCAGCACTTTCCTGCTGCGATCCTCTGTTTGGGTGACATACATGGTCCTGTGCCATTATCTTGGTCCTCTTCAGCTAGCTGTTTCTTTGTGGAACAGGCAGCCAGCTACCAATGATGTGCCAGGCCTGCCCTCTAACCCATTCTCCAGCCACTCTGTGTGCCTGACTACACCTCCTAGGAGATGTGATGTAAGTATCCCAGGAGGCTGCGGGACCAGGTACACATCGTTCTGGCCTAGGCCTGAATGGTGTCAGGACGCTTTAAAGGAAAAATAAACACAGGAAGAAACCCCCCGGCATATCTACCTGGGGAAGGGGGATGTTTAACCACTTCAGCCCAGAAGGATTTACCCACTTCCTGACCATGCAATTTTTTGTGATACGGCACTGCGTCACTTTAACTGACAACTGTGCAGTCAAGCAACGTTTTACCCAAATTAAATTGATGCCCTTTTCCCCCAAAAATAGAGCTTTTATTTGATCACCTCTGCGTTTTTTTGGGCTATAACCAAACAAGACAGACAATTTTGAAAAAAAAAAATTTTTTTTTATACTTTTTAATATAATAAATATCCTAAAAAAAAAAGTAAAAAAACGAATTTCTTCCTCAGTTTCTTCTACATATTTCTGGTAAAAAAAAATCCAAATTAGTGTATATTGATTGGTTTGCGCAAAAATTATTGTGTCTACAAAATAGGGGATAGATTTATGTCATTTCTATTATTATTTTTTTTTACTACTAATGGCGGCGATCTGCAATTTTCAGCAGGACTGCGACATTGCGGTGGACAGATCGGACACTTTTGGCACTTTTTTGGGACCAGTGACATTTATACAGCGATCAGTGCTATAAAAATGCACTGATTACAGTATAAATGACACTGGCAGGGAAGGGGTTAGCAATAGTGGTGATCAAGGGGTTAAATGTGTTCCCTGGGAGGTGTTTCTAACTGTATGGGGGCTGGGCTGACTGGAGGAGGAGAGAGATCCCTGTTCCTAATCACTAGGAACAGACAATCTCTCTCTACTCCCCTGACAGAACGGGGATCTGCTTTGTTTGTCTCTCTCTCTGGAGCCATCGTGGATGGCCAGCGGACATCGAGTCCGCCGGACCCACTGGTTGGCTCCCCCACTAGCGAATGCCACAGGTCGCTGTGTACGCTCCCACCGTACACCTACCTGCAATTTGCGCAGCTGTGATAACCTGCTGCAGTATAATGATGGCGGCTGGTCGGCAAGTGGAACTCTATTTTGAGAGTTAAGGTCCAATTTAACCACTTAAGGATTTGAAGGATTTACCCATTTCCTGACCAGGCCATTTTTTGCGTTATGGCACTGCGTCAATTTAACTGACAATTGCGCAGTTGTGCGATGTTGTACCCAAACAGAATTTGTGTCCTTTTTTCCCACAAATGGAGCTTTCTTTTGGTGGTATTTGATCACCTCTGCGGTGTTTATTTTTTTGTGTTAGAAACAAAAAAAGGACAATTTTGAAAAAATATATATTTTTTACTTTTCGTATAATAAATATCCAAAAAATTTAGAAAACAAATGTATTCATCAATTTAGGCCAATATGTATTCTTCTACATATTTTTGTAAAAAAATCGCAATAAGCGTATACCGGTTTGGGCAAAAGTTATAGCGTCTACAAAATAGGGAATAGATTTATGGCATTTTTATTATTTATTTTTTTCTTGTAATGGCGGCGATCAGCGATTTTTAGTGGGACTGCGATACTGCGGGGGACAGATCGGATACCTAACTGACATTTTTGACACTTTTTTTGGAAACCAGTGACATTATTACAGTAATCAGTACTAAAGGTATGCACTGTTATTGTACTAATGACACTGGCAAGGAAGAGGTTAACACTAGGGCCCATCAAGGGGTTAAATCAGAGTTCCACTCATTTTTTAGTTTATTAAAAGTCAGCAGCTACAAAAAGTCTAGCTGCTGACTTTTAATAAACATAAACTTACCTGTCTTGTGGTCCAGCAATGGCTGCGCCCGAAACCTCTCTCGTCTCCCCCTTCCTCCCGATGGCACCATCATTCCTAGTGCGGGCACCTGGCCCAGCTTCACGGCCGGGCACGCGCTGCACGTTCCTAGTGGCCAGGCAATCTTCTGGGACCTGTAACGTGTCCCAGAAGATTGCCAGAAGGGAGGGGCCGCCTAGGAGTTGAGGAGGAGTCACCTAGGCTGCCAGGTCGACAGAAGGAGGAAGTGTGACAGGAAGTACCTGTCAAAAAAAGGTACACAGCCCCCCCCCAAAAAAATGACATGCCAAATGTGGCATGTAAGGGGGCGAGGAGTGGTTAAAGCAGAAGTTCCACTTTTGGGTGGAACTCTGCTTTAAATGTGTTCCCTGTTTACATTTTCTAACTGTATGGGGGACTGTGTGACTGGGGAAACACACAGATCTTTTTTCTTGCATAGCAGAAAGACAGGATGTGTGCAATCTCCCCTGTCAGAATGGAGATCTGCCTTGTTTACACAGGCAGATCCCCGTTCTGTCACTGCGGGGAACTATCGCGGGTGGCCGGTTGACATCGAGTCCGCCGGACCCGCTGATTGGCTCCCCCGCTGGCCAGTGGGCGCTCGCGCACGCCTCCGTTGTGCAAGCGCGCCCACAAAAGCGAGATACTGCGCCAATGTACAATGATAGCAATTTGCGGGATCATGCCATCTTGCCGCAGTACAATGACAATAGCTGGTCGGTAAGTGGTTAACTTAAAAGAAAAGCATTTCCACAGGTGTCTGTTGCTGTGAAAGTGCACAGCACTGTCCTCTGCATCCCTCCCACCCCACAGTAGTGTCCTCTGCCATGACTCCCACACAGTAGTGTCCTCTGTCCCCACATAGCACTGTCCTCTGCCATGTCCCCCACACAGTAGTGTCCTCTGCCCCCCACATAGCACTGTCCTCTGCCATGTCCCCCACACAGTAGTGTCCTCTGCCCCCCACATAGCACTGTCCTCTACCATGTCCCCCACACAGTAGTGTCCTTTGCCCCTCTGTAGCGGTTTCCTCGCCACCCTCAAAGAAGCGTTCTCACAGGTACACCAGCTGTACATCAGAGCAGAGAGAGAGGCAGCACAGAGCTGAATGGAGGGATGGATGGAGTTAACTTTTCATGTTAACAAGCGATGATTGATTGCTAGAACTGCCTAGCAGCCAATCACCTGCTGGTTAACTTGCATAGTTAACTAAAGCAGCTGCTGTGCCCCCCCCCCCCCCAATACAGCACTGTTTTGCCTCTCACTCCACTCTGCTACTAAGGATAGCGTTCGAGGTTGGGGGGGGGGGAGCATTGGCACAGCCCTAATCATAATCTACCCATCAGCTTACCGCAATCGACAGGTAGATTACGATCAACGGGTTGCCGGCCTTGGGTCTACAGATACTTATGACACTTTGAACATAAGTGCAGATGCCTATATTATTAAGTAATGCAGCACAATTTTTAATGGGAGACCACAGTTCTACTTTAAGTTGATTATAGCAAATAACAACTTTAACGTCAGATAGTTCTGGCGACCTACTCTTTGCTCCAGCTCTGCAGGTAGGGTACCATTTTGACTGCCAAATAGTGTAGTAATAATTACGTGAATTATTATTTGATGTCACAACAGATTTAATACTTTATTTTATGTTCTTTCCTACACAAATCTGTCTTTTCTTTTAGTAGCAGAACACAATATTTTAAATTAGCATCTTTCCACCAAGCAGGAATGTCTCTCTATATAAATCAGTTCACTAGAGAGACATTATCTTATGTTTCAAATGCCACTGCCTTCTACTCATCCTATTTAACTAGAAAGAGCAATTCAAACAGTCATATACACTTTGGCTTTCAATTACTTCACCTTTCATGAACCCAACCTGCTAGACAGCCTGCGTTTTATGAGAGAGACTCTTTCCGACTCTCATATTTGTCTCTGGGGCCTGCCATTCCAATATAGCTATGGTAAGTTCTAACAGACAGCAATAATGGATAGAGAACCTTTCCACTTAACTCATATCCCTTATTGTACTGGATATACATGAGAGCATAGATGAGTTCATAATAACCCTTGTCACTCTTTGAACTCATGTACAAAGGAACTCTTAGAGTGCTGGAGCCTCACATATATGGGTGTTTGTACCATCATAGGGGTCTTAAACCCTACAAAGAGAACATACACATACCCTACTCTTTGCTCCATAAACCTATCTGTATAAACAGCGAGGACATGGCCTAAGGGTTTCAATCAGCTCTTGCCAATGGTATAACAAGCGATTACTGTTTCCAAAAATTTGCAGAAAAATAATGAAGCAGCACAGCAATTTCTTATAGTGCATACCTTTTCATACTTTTCCAACATTTTGCAAGCCTTGTTTGTCGGGACTATAGCAGTACTTTCAGAACTAGAACTATAAAAATTGTATTCACCCGTCAACCTTCTTGACAGACTATAAATATATATAATGTATATATATGTACTGCAATCAACAATAACTTTATGGCCTACTATTCAGTAGGTTTTTTTTTCCAGCACAACCCACAGACACTCAATTGGATTGAAATCTGGAGAATTTGGAGGCTAAGTGAACACCTAAAACTCATTGTTTTATTCATTAACCGCTTCCTAACGGCGGCCGGTTGGCTCCCCTGCGTAAACCGCTGATATGGTACGTCGGCTCGCGCAGGTGCAGTTGCGGGTGGTAGCGTGCCCGCAGGTCAGGCGGACTCGATGTCCACCGGTGACCCACGATCACCTTCTACAAAGGCAGAATGGGGATCTGTCAATATAAACAAGGCAGGTCCACGTTCTGTCAGGGGACATGACACAGATCTACTGTTCCCAGTGATCGGGAACAGTGAGATCTGTCATGTCCCTGCCAGCCCAGCCCCCACATAGTTAGAACACGCTGAGGGAACACAGTTAACCCCTTGATCACCCCCTAGAGCTTAACCCTTTCCCTGCCAGTGGCATTTATACAGTAATCAGTGGCTATTTTTAGCTCTGATCGCTGTATAAATGTCATTGGTCCCAAAAAAGTGTCAGAAGTGTCCGATCTGTCCGCAGCAATGTCGCAGTCCCGATAAAAATCGCAGATCGCCGCCATTACTAGTAAAAAAGAAAATGCCATAAATCTATTGCCATAGTTTGTAGACGTGATAACTTTTGCGCAAACCAATAAATATGCGCCTATTACGATTTTTTTTTACCAAAAATATGTAGAAGAATATATATCAGCCTAAACCGGTAAATGCATTTTTTTTTGGATATTCATGATAGCAAAAAGTAAAAAAAAAATTTTTTTTTTCAAAATTGTCGCTCTTTGTTTGTTTATAGCACAAAAAATAAAAACCACAGAGGTGATCAAATACCACCAAAAGAAAGCTCTATTTTTGGGGAAAAAAGGACTTCAATTTTGTTTGGGTACAGCGTCACATGACAGCGCAATTGTCAGTTAAAGTGACGCAGTGCCGTATCGCAAAAAGTGCTCGGGTCATTAAGGGGGCAAATCCTTCCGGGGCTGAAGTGGTTAAAGGAGAAGTCCAGCGAAAGCTTGTCTGGCAGTACTTCTCCTGTGGATCACAGGAGTGCAATTAGTTTTGAACTCCTGTGACCCGTTTTCAGCAGAGAGCGGGCTGAAATCCGCTCTCTGCTGGCGTCACAGATGTCCGTCCAGGCACCGCGTCATCACGACATTGGGAGTCTGGATCTGCCAGGTGCCTGGATGCACACCCGTCTCAGCCTCTCAGCGAGCCGCTGAGAGCCTGAAACAGCCGGTCCGCCCCTCCACAACTCAGCGCTCCAATGAGCATGGAGGGAGATGAGTAGAGAGCTGTGACTGACAGTCTGCAGCTCTCTGCTCACGGAGCTCTGAAAACCGAGTGATCGACGATGTTCGATTGCTTGGTTTTCAGTGCAGAGGCGCCTTGGGACAGATGCAGCATCGGGCCAATGTTTCATCCACCGAGGTAAGTATGAATGGGAAAATAAAAACCATACTTCTCTTTTAAACCATTCTTCTCTTTCCCAGGTAAGTGACGCATGCACACCCAGCCATCCACATGATATAAAAAAAAAATTATGATTCATCAGACCAGGCCACCTTTTTCCATTGCTTCATAGTCCAGTTTTCATGATCACATGCACATTGCAGGCGATTTTGCCTGTGGACACAGGCCAGTATGGGCATCTTGACCGGTCCTGACCAGCCCCATTCACAATAAACTGCAATACCCATTTTTTCGGTATTCATCACACAACTTCGGGGACAACACCTCACTTAATAAAGTGCAGCGCTGCTGTAAACATGTATCAATATAAATAAATGCTAAATACAAAACAACAAGAAAATTATCCTGCATGCTGGAAAGTAAATGTGACTAATCTTACAATTTCTACACACTGTAAATCACAGTAAAAATGTTGATTTCACTTATCAATAATACATAAAAGGTACTTTCACACTGCAGCTTAGCCGTGGTCGTGGTAAAACCCCACTAGTTTTAGCGGAGTTTTACCAGCGATATGGCTCCGCTATGCAGGCGGGAGCACGGCGCTTTTAACCCTCCACAAGGGGGTTAAAACGGGGTTAAAAGTGCCGGCGCTCCGCGCTACCAAGGCGGTGCTTAGCCGCTTCGGAAGCACTTGCCATTGATTTCAATGGCAGGGGCGGTAGAGGAATGGTATATACACCGCTCCCCTCAACGCCCCAAAGATGCTGCTTGCAGGACTTTTTGTAATGTCCTGCAAGTGTACCGCCCCAGTGTGAAAGCACTCAGGGCTTTCACATTGGGGTAGATTGGGGGGGACTTTTGAGGCACTTTACAGGCGCTATTTTTAGCTAAATAACGTCTGTAAAGCGCCTCAGTGTGAAAGGAGACTAAAGCAGCCTTTTTCAAACAGGGTGCCTTGAGGTCTCTTCAGGGGTGCCTTGGCAAAATGCCTAAAAATGTATCAAAACTTGTGTACAAGCAAGCAGATGGATCAAGCCTGCCTTTTAGTTACACAAAGCCATAGGTTTTCATTATGCACCATTACAACTTTCTAGTCACTGGCTTCCTAAAAAACAATGGCATCATCAGTTGATAAGGAGAATGCCTGTTACCTCCATAGCATCCTTGTTTGACCCTCCTGTGCCCTCCTCCCTCAACACTGAGGTGGCATTAGCTGTCTGATGGAGAGAAATTGAGGGAGAAGAGAAACATTGGAATTCTAGTCAGTACCAGTGTGCAAAGGGGTATTCGCTTTGGAAGAATAAATCACCTTTAACGCTGGGTGTCCTACATGTGAATGTTGCTGCATTGTGTAAAACTGTTAGAATCGTTTTTTACATTTTAAAATGGGGTGCCCCGAGACTGTCCATAATTTTAAAGGGTACCTTGACTGAAAAAAGGTTGAGAAGCACTGCATTTTTTTCTAAATTCCAGCTCCCCTAATTACCAATATAACATTAATGTACTTCTTTTGCCAAAATAAAACAGCTTTCCATTTATTATACGCACACACTGTCTATATGGATGTTTCTAAACACTGCTCAATTACTTCTGCCTTACTTCCTGGACAGACTTTAGGTCATGACATAGGAAGGAGTTGACCAGCTGATTAGCACACATCCTGCATTATCTGCCCTCAGCTGGTCAACTCTTTCCTGTGTCATGACCTAAAGTCTGTCCAGGAAGTAAGGCAGAAGTAATCGAGCAGTATTTTGAAACAGCCATAAATACAGTGAGGTAAGCGTGCCTATAATAAATGGAAAGCTGTTTTATTTTGGCAAAATAAGTACATTAATGCTATATTAGTACATAGGGGAGCTGGAATTTTGAAAAAGAAAGGTGAACCTAGCCTTTAAGATAAATTCCTTGAATGTAAATCACAAGTCCAAGTGCAGTGCTCAGTGCTGTAAACACAAATTCATCAGTGCTTCACCCTTTGTGCTCATACTGCAATCACCTCTGTAACTGACCTATAAAATCTCCCTATTAAGGGGTCATTCATGATCACTCTGTCTCCTTCTTCCCATACTCCTCTTTTTCTTCTTTCCACCTTGTATGGGAATTAAATACCTCATTCCCTTTAAATAAGTAGCAGCTCTAAATTTGACTCAATAAAGATCCACCAGACACAGATCCAAAACAAACACATATGGGTCATAGTGCTTTCTGTAAAAGCTTTTCCTTTATTAAAATATATAAAAACACACTCACTTGGGTATGTGTACTATTCCAGTGTACTGAGGTAAAAAGCATGTATACTGTGTATCCCCTAAAGGGGCAGTTCTGCTTTATGCCCTCCTTACTCCCCCCTTCAATTAAAAAAAGTGTCACTTTTTTGGGGGAGAGGGGAGCGGGTACCTTCTGGGATACGTCACAGGCTGTGGGACCACTCATAGAGCGCAGGGGGCACACGGATGTGAAGCCACAAGGAAGTTCTCCTCCAGCTGCCCACAATAAACATGCCGGCGCCAGGGACCCGAAGATCGGTGAATAATCAGTTTAGGTGAGGATGGCACTGACCCCTAGTTAGGTAAGTGTCCTTTTATTAAAAGTCAGCAGCTACGGTATTTGTAGCTGCTGACATTTTTTTTTTTCAGACTGAAGAACCATTTTAAGAACTTCTCAGATCAGGAACAGTACCCTGTAAGAATAATTCTTAAATGTGGTGGTTGCATTAGTCTAATTGGTTAATTGTTTTTTTTTTTTTTTTTGGTTAACTCTTTTTTTATTAATCCTTTTTTTTTACCTGGTGATCTGGCCAGTAACACACTTCCTGCCTTAGGGTAGCTCCACTTTGGATGGAGGAGTAAAAGAGACACCTATGGATGGCAACATTACCAATCTGGGGAAATGGTAGGGTTAGCTGCACTAGCATATTTCAATGGACTTGACAAACAAATTAAAGCCAAACTTCATCAAACATCTAAGCAGATACACCAACATTTTTTCTTCTTTTGGGATATAATTTTTAACTAAATGAATAAAAGCTGAAAATTTTAAGCACCTGTGACACTGTTAAATTATTTTTCACAACCCTCTAACTGGACTGCTTTGTCTGTTAAAGGAAGTAGAAGCATAACAGACTTACTGGCCGGATCAACAGGTGAAAATAAAGTAAAAAAAAGCCTAAAAATGAATGCAGGCACTGAATTCACCTTTTCTCCTTTAAAAAATGTGCATTTATTATTTTATTTACATGGGGCCTGTAAAGCATTGCATTGCAACAATGCATGACTCCTGCAGACTTGTCAGTGTATCTGTCTGCTTGTACCTTGTACTGGCAGGCAGATACACACTGACAGGAAGAGAGAATGAAATACCAAAGAGCTCAACAGCGCCACCATAGTTCATTGAAACTGCAAGCCAACATCCGCTTGCCATTCATAGAACTCTGTGAAGGAATGGTGCCACTAAAGGCAGCAATATAGTTCTATGTATATGTCAATATATTATGTGTGAACATGTATATAATGCTCAATGATTGATATTATTTAGATTTTTGCCCTTTGTATGTCTTATTAGCAATTTCACCACACTTTTTCCTGAAGAAGCCAGTATGGCGAAACATGTCAAAACTTTAAGCATGCTAAAAGAATATGCTGTTCCAATGTACCAATGTTCTTAAATCAATTTTTGTAAATGAATACAATTCATGGTTTTAAATATTCTTTGTGTAACTACAGTATATGTCTATGCACCTAAAAGTCCCGCGCTTTTTTGTACATGCTCTACTTTTGAACATTATGGGATGCCTAAGCTCTTAATATTCCTGATCCAGTATTGTCCACATAACACACCAATATTTTACTTATGTCATGCTATCCTGCTATGGCAATATATTTCATGTTACAATTACACTGTCTGTTCTGAATATTTAAAGACGATTTATAAGAATTAATGGACATTTCATTTTCAAACCTTGAAGAAAACCTGAGAAGAACATGCTGAAAAAAACATGCTGTACCTGTTTTTAAAGACCAAATGATCAGAAGGTTAACATAGATATTTCCAAATGTTCCTGAAAGAAGTTAAAGTAGCTGTTTAGTGTATCTATTGCATGCATATTGTACATATTGTTAGCTGCTGTATGGCAGTTTTTTTCCCATAGCAAGCACATATTTGCCATTATCATTTCCTGGCCCTGAAACAGAAACCAAGTGAAATAATTTACAGCAATACAACATTTTCAAGCATACATAAAAAAAAACATAGGAACACAAAGGGTGCAAGAAATATTTTGGTGCTCTAAATTCAAATGTTAGTGAGACTGGATGAAAATTAAAGGACAATTATACCTGTGGTACAAGTTTTCACTAAGGCGTCCCCCCACTTCTCGTAGTGCAACCCACGCAATCCCATAGTTATCCAGCAATCTTCACTGTGCAACCTGTCCATGAGCCGCAAAGCCTTGCTCAGAAAGCTTCCCTGCCCCTTCCTCTTTATCCTGCATGTGAACTCTGTGGCCATTTCAAATTGGGGCACATTGCTAGAGAGTGCCATGCTGTGGAGACTGCACAACAGCAGGCCAGTGTTCCCAGGACAGCGCAGAGAGAGATGCAGCTGGAGATCTATGCCTTTCCATGAAAGTGTTACAAGGCAATAGTGGGCACCCTACAATAGTTTTTCCGTTAGAAATGGGCAAATAGAGGAATGTGAGCAGTGAGCTATGTTGTTGGCATAGTTGGACGGAACATATAATCTGCTTTGTCTCTTACTATTTTAAGGTACTAAGCATTGAGAGGTGGAGCAGGCAGCAGATGACCAGGCCAGATGTGATCAGGCAGACCAGAAGAGGAGATGAGAATCTGAGAAAGATGCGGATGATTTCCTGATGGTGGCTGAATTGAAGTGGACTTTCATCTGAGCATTTCCTTATGACCAGTAGGACAAAGCACTTTCATCATTTGGAAATTTCCACAGACTGCCAAGGACGTTGCTAACCTTGCTCAAAGGAACGTTGCAACTTTCCAGGGTCTGATCGCCCAAAATATACTGGGTTCTAAAGGGAATTCCTCCCATTTACAATACAGGGGGTTTTATTTTGCCCTTTCCTGGACAAAGGTTGTAAAGCTGCTGAGAAAAGTTTAAATTTTTCAAATATCCTGCTATAAAATCAAGAGGTGGAATGTGTTGCTATGGATATTTTGTGGGTGATTTTATAGCATAGTTAAATTTTTAAAACCATGTGCTGTTTTAAGAAGCTAAGGCTCCCCCTATCGATATGCATATGAACCAGTGAACTGGTTTATGAGCTAAGCAGAGGAAACAATTTACAGGATATGATGTTATGATGTACAGGAAGTTAGGGGAGGGGAGGACTTTGAACAGACATGTGGTCAGACAAAAAAGCATTGATTGTTCTTGAAGACAAAGAAGCAAGAGTTGATCTGGGGACTTTGGAAAAAGCAGTTGGACTCCAAGAGATGTCTCCATCATAAAGAAGTTAAAGTTGCTGTTTAGTATATCTATTGCATACATATTGTACATGCTTAGGAAGATAGTCAGTTTGTGCATTGAAAGAGGTGGTGCTTGGATATGGCGCTGTCTGAGTGGTGGGAAATAAATGTGTTCTAAATGTCCTGTGTACATATGTTTTGGTAAGATATGAGCCTCTAATTACCAGTCATTGAGTTCATATATAAAAAATGCTGAAAATGAATGATTGTGCTAGGTTGTTTTTTGTGCAAGTGCTAGTATTAATAAGCTAGTATTTTGTGCAAATTGCTACTTGAGTTACTGACCATTAATCTCCGAGTATAGAATGGTTTTGTATACATGTGTCCTGTAAATCTTGTGTAAATAAAGGGTGGTGAGTCTGTCGCGGTATAGGTTCGTGGTGGAGAAAGTTACGTGTTTGACTGATAGAAGGATTCGTACATGTTATACATACGTTATCTATATGATTTGTCGTTGAAATTGAAGAAATACTACCTCTGTAGAGAACCTCAGGTTGACGAAAAAGGTTTCAGGGGTCTAGTTGAGAACGAAGAAACAGAAGTTCTTGTTAGTTACGAAAAAACAG
>BLSH010240563.1:1373646-1387963 GCA_018402905.1 Glandirana rugosa
TTAAATATATAGGGATGTGGTATCTCATTATAATAATCTTACAACAATTTTATATCATTTTATATTTTATATATTCCGTAAAAATACCAGTTCTTACCTGCCATCACTTAATGCGTTTTATCTAGAATTATTAATTGACTAATATCGTATTTTAATGTTGTAAAAAACGCTGGAAAGTTCCAAAAACGTGTCTAAACAGTTTTATATGATAATTTATATGGTATTTTATATGGTATTTTATATTTTACATTGTATTTTATATGGTCTCATAGCTCTCACTGTAACATTTTTTTATATATATTTATATATATTTGCCATTTTGCACCATCCCTCCCCCCACGGTTGCCAGCCGTCCATCAGCACTAACTATCCAATGAGGTGGAGCTTGAACATTAACCCCTCCCACCTTGTACTCCTTAAAATCCCCCCCACCACCATTGACAAACATTCACGGCCTGAAGAAGGGGCAGGAGCCCCGCAACGCGTCGTCGTTTCCAGCTGCCCATTGGACGAAGAGGACCACCTGCATCTGCCCTGCACGGACCGAACGAACGCCCGAACGGTCGTTCATGCCAAAATTTACCGGAGCCAGAGGAGGAGACGCCGGGAACCACCGACGCCGCCCCCCCCAGCCCACCACCGCCAGGCAGACCAGGACCTCATCCCAGCAGCCATTCCAGACAGACCAAGGACAACTATAGCCAGCAGTGGCTGACACTGCAATGCGCACCTGCACACTACCATTGTGAGTAGTTTTAATCTTGTTTAATAAATTTTTTTATACACTACTGCACTTAGAGGCGCACCTTTCTTGTTCTTTTTTATATTTTTTAAATAAATGCCTTAAAACATATCTTAAAAAAAATTAAAAAATCTTTCTAAAAAAAAATCTAATTTCTTCATCATTTTAGGCCAAAATGTATTCTGCTACATATTTTGGTAAAAAAAACCCCCTAATAAGCATGTATTGATTGGTTTGCAGAAAAGTTATAACGTCCAAAAAGTATGGGATATATTCATGGAATTTTTTTTTTTTTTTTACTAGTAATGGCGACTTATAGCAGGACGATATTGCGGGGTAAAAATCGGACACCTAACTGACACATTTGACACTTTTTTGGGAACTAGTGACACAAATACAGTGATCAGTGCTAAAAATATGCACTTTCATTGTACTAATGGCACTGGCAAGAAAGGGGTTAACATCTAGGGCAATCAAAGGGTTAAATGTGTGGCCAACATGTTTTACTGTGTACTGTGTGAGGTGTTTTTACTAAGTAATATGCTGCTTTTTACTTCCTGCTTCGCAGGAAGAAAAAATAGTACATTGCTGCTGTCAGAAGAGAACCTTGTGTTTGTTTACTTACACAGGGCTCTGTTCAGTAATCTCTAGAGCCGATCGTCTGTTGCTGGCGACCAATCAGCGGCCAGCACCTGCTGATTGGTTCGTGATGCAGCACAGCCAGGGTGGCAGGGGTGCTCCCTAGCCCGACGCACGCATCACATACTAGGTACGTGATCCTACGCAGGAGAGCTACCTTGCTGCCGTATATGAACTGTATACAGTTGGCAAGCGGTTAAAATCCACTGACAGTCAAGCTTTTTATAACAAAAAAGATCCCAGTGGACTTTTTTTGTCATAAATTGGCCCCGTTTGTCAATGGGTAAAGTGATTTGGGTCGCACATGAGCAGCTCTGATCACATTTATGGCCCGCTCTGTGTGCCGCAGTGATGTGAATCCCATGCACTGCATGCAGACTGACCATTCAGACAGCCCGAAGATACAGAACCTGGATGGAAGCCCAGGTGAAGATGGAAGCACCAGGGGAGCTGTGACATCATTGCGCTGGAGGCCTCTATTTGAAAGTACATCTGCATATTAGTACATTATGACCTAAACCTGCAGGGGGGAACCACCTTTTATTTTTGATACATGACTTTACTAACGCTTTAATATGGAATAATGGCTCTCAAGGGATTTTTAAAACAATTCAAAACTTCCATGTAGAGGTATGTTTTTCAAATCCTTCCAAAGCCAGTAATCACATTCTGATTAAATCCTGCCTTAATAATTAAATGATAAAGGTGCCAATTCCTGCCACTCAGTGCAGATGGCTTTCTGCCCACCTCTGTTTATCCTGCATGCTGGCAGGTGGGCAGCTTAAGAAAGATAAAATCTATGTCTTTGTATGGAGATCTGCAAAACATAGAGCACTACCTGGTCAGTTTTAAAACAGTGTTAAAACCCTGTCTTGTCTGTCATTATTTTACATTGATTTAGCTACATTCTTCATGCTTGTGTCAACTTCTCAGTAATCACTATGCATAATCACTAACTAATCCTGACATTGATTTAACTAATTTCTTCATGCTTGTGTCAACATCTTAGTAATCATTGTGCATACTCACTAACTAATCCTAAAATTGATTTTACTAATTTATTTATGCCTTCCTTTTACAGACATTGCATACGTGGTAAAGAAGCCATATGATGCATAGGAAAAGGGAATGACCCAGAATCATTTGGATACTGTAACATGGTGGATAATATAATATACAAACTGCAAACATTCTTTAAAAAAAAACAAAAATAGACTTTTTGACTTAATAAAATCTTTCTTTGAAGAAAACAGGATCTGTAGTCATTACCATTGAGCTACATGCAGCTAACTTCAGGTAACTGAACACTTGGAAATAAGTGAAATCTAGAGGGACATTCCCTCTCACTCCCAGCTAGACCCAGTTTTGTAGCATTAAATAGGTAGATGGTAAGAACACAGGGGAGGAACCAGTGTTCCGTACTGTACTCCAAGAAACAGATTTTACTGGCAAGTCATAAATCCTATTTTTAGTACAGGACACAAGCTCTGTAGTCCTCTGTGCACCCAGCACCCCACTCCCTCCACCTATCGGACACCTCTTGCCCCCTATTGGGTGGAAAAGGGGGCGGGGCCAATAGTGGTGAGCACCAAAAGGTTTCTGGCATGTTTGTGGCATGCAATGAAATAATACCAAAGTGAAAAGTGTACAATTGGTGCACAAATATGGGATTAACAGTGGCAAAATTGTCCCTCGTTTGGTGGTGTCAGTGAAAGAAAAAGAATTACTTGCATCAGCAGTGTCACTGAAATGAAAAAATGTCTTTGCTGTGTTTGGTGGTATCACTGAAAGGAAAAAATGGCCTTGTGTTGGTGGTGTTGCTAGAAGGAATACAAATACAAAGCTTCTTCCCCACCCTTGCACCCCTCATCCTCAACCCAGTTCACAGCTTCCCCTTCTCTCCATGCCACTACAGAGTTCTCCCAACCCAGTCAGTGTGGCAGGGAGAAGACAGCAGCTTGAGCTCCTAGTGCACCCCCTCCTATACATAGAGCTGCTGCGCCCAGGGAACATGCCCCTTCTACCCCTACTTCCATCCCAGCCATACCCAAGACCCTTATGCGGGCATGAAAGTAGCTCTAGACCTGAAGAGCTGCAGCATGGGGGCAGAGGGACAGAAGATTGTCCTGTGGCAGTAAGATTATGGACTGGGCCATATCTAACGTGAGTTACGGGTACTTCTAATCTGTGGGATAGGTCCAACAATGACTTTTCAGATTGAGGATCCAACCAAAACTCTGCAGAGTCTGCACTGTCTGCTAGATGTTATTAGGGCAGTGAGGGCTGTTAACAGAAGATTATTCAGGTACCCAACAACACAAATTCTTGAGCACACAGCAAAGACCAAAGGGAACAGTTAAACATTTCTAATTTCCCACTGCAAAACATAGATAGTGTCTCATGTGCAGCATTGATGTTTATTGAGCCCGGAAAATCCCCTGGAAAGAGGGAGGCAATGACTGACCTGGCAGTTTCCATGGGGTTGGTACAGGATAATAACCCCTTAACACAAGAGCTGCTGGACAGTAGCAAGCAGACCTGCCCACCGTAACAGGAAGAGAGGCAAGTTTGAACTCTAGTTTACAGTCCCTGACACTCTGGACCCAGGCATATGAGATGTCTGGCACTCTGATAAGTGAGGGCTCCCCATCACTGGGAAGAAGCCTTGGAAAAGCCTTGCTTGACTTGGAGGGTCTTGTCCTCTTATGAAATTACATTCATGCCTTATATTTGGAACTGGAAGACTGAGAGGGACAAAATAAATGTTTCCTAACCTCATTAGAAGAATTCCTACTGGTAGAGACATGAGCCTCTGGGAGAGAAGAGAATTCTTAGCCCCTTTAATCTCCATGATGTGCTTATCAATAGAGGTATCGAGCAGACATTCACCTTCAAGGGTTAACCATTCAAGAAGCTTTTTTGCATGGGAGTTCAGATGACTAGCATTTAAGTCAAAGGATCCTGCACATTTGGATGGAGAGAAGACTAATCCTGAAGATATGACAATGCTGCATCTTGGCCTAGGCCAACAAGGCCCAGGCCTAGGGAGGCACGTTGCAGGGGGGCAGCACGAAAAGAGTCCCTGCCGGCTTGCACTTTTGGTGCTGTCGGTATGATAATACAGACAGGGCCACCATCAGAGGGGGACAGGCCATACATATGTGGGGTCCGGGCATCGCAAAGGGCCCAGATGGCGGACCCCATCCAATGAGTTGTTGTCCGGGCAGCAGGCGTTCCACAACTGTGTGGGGGGGGGGCACAAATTTAGTCAGGCCAAGGGCAGCACAAAACCTAAATATACCACTGAGATATGAGGATGTGTTACAGAAGCTTAAAGCGTAGATGAAAAGGCTAACTGACTGTGGATGGGTCTAAGATCTTGGGCTATGCATTTAGTACAGAAAGACTGTCAGAAACCTCGTGCGGCAAGTGCTCATTGTCATGCAGCAATGAGAATTTGCTGCACGAGGTTCCTGACACAGATTGCCATAGAAGCTATTGCAAGCTTCATGGCACGGTCTACCAAAGAAAAGAGAGCTTTAAAGAGGACCTCTAACTTTTTATCTACCTGGTCCTTGAATCAGGATTATCCTCCATGGGCAAAGTAAGGGTCTTGTTAAGACAAGAAACAACAGGAAATTGAAGGATGCACACTGACCCCCACACGCCTCAAGGGGATTTAGGAGATAAAAAAAGCACCCTGGGCGCAAGACCCACTTGAATAGAGGCAATGGTACTTGTTGGAGACTGTGTCCTGTTTTCACATATATGTAAAGGCTCTGCAACTTAAAAGTGAAGTATGGGATTTGCTTTTTTTTTATTCATACTTACCTAGCTGGATGAAACATCGGTCCGATGCTGCATCTGTCCCCCGCTGGCTCTAACCTTGAGAACTGAGCAAACACCACCCCTCACTCGCTTCTCAGAGCTGCCTGAGTAGAGAGCTGGTGACTATCAGTCATGGCTCTCTGCTCAGCTCCTCCACACTCACTGGAGCGCTGGGCAGCGGAGGGGGCAGGAGCAGGTGACTTAGGCTTTCAGCAGCTCAGGCATGTGGTTGCAATCCTTCCCGAGCCTGGACTGGTACTTTGACATCAGCCGACAGTGGGCTTCAGCTGAAAATGGGTCACAGGAGTGCAGAACGTGCTGCACTTCTGTGATCCACAGGAGAAGTACAGCCAAATGACCTTTGACTGCACTTCTCCTTTAATACCACAGAGTTGGTGCCACAACACATACAGTATCTCATAAAAGTGAGTACGCCCCTCACATTTTTGTAACTATTTTATTATATCTTTTCATGTGACAACACTGAAGAAATGACACTTTGCATGTAAAATTGTGAGTGTACAGCTTGTATAACAGTGTAAATGTGCTGTCCCCTCAAAATAACTCAACACACAACCATTAATGTCTAAACCGCTGGCAACAAAAGTGAGTACACCCCTAAGTAAAATTGTCCAAATTAGGCCCAATTAGCCATTTTCCCTCCCCAGTGTCATGTGACTCGTTAGTGTTACAAGGTCTCAGGTGAGAATGGGGAGCAGGTTTGTTAAATTTGGTGTTATCACTCTCACTCTCTCATACTGGTCACTGGAAGTTCAACATGGCACCTCATGGCAAATAACTTTCTGAGGATATGAAAAAAGAGAATTATTGAAAAAGAAGATTACCAAGACCCTGAAACTAAGCTGCAGCATGGTGGTCAAGACCATACAGCAGTTTAACAGGACAGGTTCTACTCAGAACAGGCCTTGCCATGGTCGACCAAAGGAGTTGAGTGCATGTGCTCAGTGTCATATCCAGGGGTTGTCTTTGGGAAATAGATGTATGAGTGCTGCCAGCATTGCTGCAGAGGTTGAAGGGGTGGGGGGTCAGCCTGTCAGTGCTCAGGCCATATGCCGCACACCGCATTAAATTGATCTGCATGGCTGTCAAACCAGAAGGAAGCCTGTTCTAAAGATGATGCACAAGAAAGCCCGCAAACAGTTTATTGAAGGCAGACAGACTAAGGATATGGATTACTGGAACCATGTCCTGTGGTCTGATGGGACAAAGATAAACTTATTTGGTTCAGATGGTGTCAAGCGTGTGTGGTGGCAACTAGGTGAGGGGCACAAAGACAAGTGTGTCTTGCCTACAGTCAAGCATGGTGGTGGGAGTGTCATGGTCTGGGGCTGCATGAGTGCTGCCAGCACTAGGGAGCTACAGTTCATTGAGGGAACCATGAAAGTCAACACGTACTAGGACATACTGAAGCAGAGCATGACCCTCTCCCTTCAGAGAGGGCCATATTTCAACATAATGACCCCACACACACCTCCAGGATGACCACTGCTTTGCTAAAGAAGCTGAGGGTAAAGGTGATGGACTAGCAAAGCATGTCTCCAGACCTAAACCCTATATAGCATATGTGGGGCATTCTCAAAGGGAAGGTGAAGGAGAGCAAGGTCTCTAACATCCACCAGCTCTGTGATGTTATCATGGAGGAGTGGAAGAGGACTCCAGTGGCAACCTGTGAAGCTCTGGTGAACTCCATGCCCAAGAGGGTTAAGGCAGTGTTGAAAATAATGGTGGCCACACAAAATATTGACACTTTGGGCTCAGTTTTGACATTCTCACTTAGGGGTGTACTCACTTTTGTTACCAGCGGTTTAGATATTAATGGTTGTGTGTTGATTTATTTTGAGGGGACAGAAAATTTACACTCTTATACAAACACTCACTACTTTACATTGTAGCAAAGTGTCACTTCTTCAGTATTGTCACATGAAAAGATATAATAAAATATTCACAAAAATGTGAGGGGTGTACTTTTGTGAGATACTGTAAATAGCCTGCAGATTGTGTGTAAATAAGAGTACAATACATATGCTCTTTAGCAAACTACATAATTCAGCTAGGGTTTACTTCTACTTTACAGTAGAACTATTGGCAAACTTTATTTTTCTTTTTGGATAGGGAGGGTTATAACCCCCGTCTATTTTTTTTCCACTATCTATGTCCGATTACAGAGATTTCTCTTGATTTCCTGTCCCATAGCCAAACAGGAAGTGAGAGGAAATCCCTGCAAATTAAGGGAATTTCTTGGGGATCCCCAGGTCACCAGAACTAGTGTCCCCAACTGAAGTTTTCCCCCTCTATTACTTTTCTGGGGACAACCCAAAATTTGGGATTTTCATTTACTTTCACTTTCAATGAGAATGTTAAAAAGAATAAATAGAGAGGGTGAAGCTCCTGAATGGGGGCACAGACAGCAATAAAAACTGAAAGGTGTTCTAATCCATCTCCACTCTAATCTAAAACTGAAAAAAAGGTTGCCTTTAGTTATACCTAAACTTCTCTATGTAGTCCCTCCTTTTGCATAACATATTATAGCTGAGAGGGTCCAAGGAAAAAAAAAAAAAAACAATTATAATAATAGTGATGTCATGGCTTCTTAGGATACTCAGCCCATTTATGAGAAGCATGTTTTGCTGAAGGAGAACCCACAAGCACACATTATGAGTAATGGAGAACTATCTTTGTGTAAATATGGTTAGGTGAGAGGGGAACCTCACAACAATAACTGGCACAATTCCCTATAGCAAGTAAAGTGTATATAAAGGGAGTTCGCTTGTAAGGGGGAGTGTTGGAAAAGGGGATTTTTAAGTGCCGAAAGGACAACATCAACTACCACATAAGATATTTGAAAAGATATAGCAAACATTTTATTTGGTACAAAAAGTATTTAAAAGCCACATAGATGATATCATGGATATAAATAACAACACATTGGACACTATCCAACCATTCTAGGCAAACAATGCATGAAAAATTAATGGATCATGGATCAACGGGTTCACCCACAATAGAGGAGAGGACTTCTTCAGGATCCAGTTTGTAATGTTGTAATGTTGGCAAAATCTGATAATAAGAAAGTACATGAAATACAAAACAAAACACAACATATATTGATATTACATATTACTGGTGAGTCATATCCAACAAACGAAGGACGATCATTGAATCAGCATATTGGGGGAATCAGAGGCAAGGAATTTTTTTTTTTTATCCCTGGTTGGATATGACTCACCAGTAATATGTAATATCAATATATGTTGTTTTTTTGTTTTGTATGTTATGTACTTTCTATTACTGTATAATTAATATGACATTATCTCTTTTTATCAGTTATCAGATTTTGCCAACATTGCAAACTGGATCCCGAAGAAGCCCTCTCCTCTATTATGGTTGAAACATGTTGATCGTGATTCATTAACTTCTCACACATTGTTGTGGCTTTTAAATATGTTTTGTACCAAATAAAACTTTGTTATATCTTTTTAAATATCTTGTGTGGTAGATGATATTATCCCTTTGGCACTAAAAAAATCCCCTTTTCCCACACTCCCCCTTACAAGGGAATGTGGGGACTCACTTTATATATCTTTATATAAATAATTATGTCATCAGCTTTACACAGAACAAATGTTTCACAGGACGAGTAGCTCTACAAATTTATTATAAATACACCCCATAGTTTGTTTTATACTTTCACGCATTGTTGAAAGGGAGTATCTAATGATAGCCATTGAAACACTGTAGAACATTCTCTTTCTATAACACTTAACACATGTTGTCAAGGGGTACCCAATCCTCTCATGTCATTGTTCTGTGCATCAGTGACCATATCTATGACATATATGCTTTGGCTGTTGAAGAACTACGTGAGATTGGCGGTCTATGATCTTATATGTAAAGGGAAGAGGGAATAGTTGAATGTTAATGTCATCCATCCAATTTATTATATGAAGATTAAAGGGTGATACAATGACCTTGGAAATGATAGATGTTTGAGTGATCTAAACTTGATAAAAAGCCACTCCGTGCTCTGTCATACTGCATTATGTTGATTTTGTTTAGTAGAGGTGCAGGGGATTTAAAATATAGTCCTTTCTACTGATACAACACAAGCACCACAAACATTTCCTGTATAAAAACATCAGGGAGTTACAAAGAGTGTACAGCCATTCGCTTTCCTGTTCTTTGATTCTACGGAGGAAGTTGCCATAGTGATTTTTTATGCTTTGCTTGAGGTACACTGTAAAAAGTAATCCAATGATGATTCACATAAATAGCTCTTGAAATATTATAACAAATCAAAGTAATGAGCAACAGAAGTAAAGGCACATGTTACAACAGAGAAAAACTTCCACTGACTTACATCAAACACCACTGCCAGTAATAACTAACAGTCTATCTATCTATCTATCTATCTACCTATCTATCTATCTATCTATCTATCTATCTATCTATCTATCTATCTATCTATCTATCTATCTATCTATCTGTCTATCTATCTATCCATCCAACTACAGTCAGGTCCATAAATATTGGGACATTGACACAATTCTAATCTTTTTGGCTCTATACACCACCACAATGGATTTGAAATGAAATGAACAAGATGTGCTTTAACTGCAGACTTTCAGCATTAATTTGAGGGTATTTACATCCAATTCAGGTGAACGGTGTAGGAATTACAATAGTTTGTATATTTGCCTCCCACTTTTTAAGGGACCAAAAGTAATGGGACAATTGGCTGCTCAGCTGTTCCATGGCCAGGTGTATGTTATTCCCTCATTATCCCATTTACAAGGAGCAGATTAAAGGTCCAGAGTTCATTTCAAGTGTGCTATTTGCATTTGGAATCTGTCGCTGTCAACTCTCAATATGAGATCCAAATAGCTGTCACTATCAGAGAAGCAAGCCATCACTAGGCTGAAAAAACAAAACAAACCCATCAGAGAGATAGCAAAAACATTAGGTGTGGCCAAATCAACTATTTGGAACATCCTTAAAAAGAAAGAACGCACCGGTGACCTCAGCAACACCAAAAGACCTGGAAGACCACGGAAAACAACTGTGGTGGATGACCAAAGAATTCTTTCCCTGGTGAAGAAAACACCCTTCACAACAGTTGGCCAGATCAAGAACACTCTCCAGAAGGTAGGTGTATGTGTGTCAAAGTCAACAATCAAGAGAAGACTTCATCAGAGTAAATACAGAGGGTTCACCACAAGATGTAAACCATTGGTGAGCCTCAAAAACAGGAAGGCCAGATTAGAGTTTGCCAAACAACATCTAAAAAAGCCTTCACAGTTCTGGAACAACATCCTATGGACAGGTCAGACCAAGATCAACTTGTACCAGAGTGATGGGAAGAGAAGAGTATGGAGAAGCAAAGGAACTGCTCATGATCCAAAGCATACCACCTCATCAGTGAAGCATGGTGGTGGTAGTGTCATGGCGTGGGCATGTATGGCTGCCAATGGAACTGGTTCTCTTGTATTTATTGATGATGTGACTGCTGACAAAAGCAGCAGGATGAATTCTGAAGTGTTTCGGGCAATATTAACTGCTCATATTCAGCCAAATGCTTCAGAACTCATTGGACGGTGCTTCACAGTGCAGATGGACAATGCCCCGAAGCATACCACAAAAGCAACCAAAGAGTTTTTTAAGGGAATGAAGTGGAATGTTATGCAATGGCCAAGTCAATCACCTGACCTGAATCCGATTGAGCATGCATTTCACTTGCTGAAGACAAAGCTGAAGGGAAAATGTCCCAAGAACAAGTAGGAACTGAAGACAGTTGCAGTAGAGGCCTGGCAGAGCATCACCAGGGATGAAACCCAGCATCTGGTGATGTCTATGCATTCCAGACTTCAGGCTGTAATTGACTGCAAAGGATTTGCAACTAAGTATTAAACAGTGAAAGTTTGATTTATGATTGTTAATCTGTCCCATTAGTTTTGGTCCCTTAAAAAGTAAGAGGCACATATACAAACTGTTGTAATTCCTACACCGTTCACCTGATTGGGATGTAAATATCCTCAAATTAAAGGTGAAAGTCTGCAGTTAAAGCGCATTTTGTTTGTTTCATTTCAAATCCATTGTGGTGGTGTATAGAGCCAAAAAGATTAGTATTGTGTCAATGTCCCAATATTTATGGACCAGACTGTATATGAGGCCTTCAAGTCAAACCTGGACTTTTGAGTTTATATAATAAAATAACAAATTTCATGGAGTGGAAACTGCATTTATAAAACACACCACTGCTAAATTTATACACTTATCCCAATGTTTAACTAATACCTGAAAATCTTCAGTATGCCTGAACCATCCTAGCACAGTCTGCTTCACTTCGTCATCAGTGCCCCACAGAAAGATTTGTCTCTTGTGCAATTTCACTACGGTTATGCGTTGATCAGTGGCGGACATAAGGGGCGCAGGGGCACCGCCCCCCCCCCAATCCATGCGCCCCGCGCCTAATCTACACGCAGGTCGCTGGACACATGGATTTCAATGTTTTTTTTTTTAAGCAAATGATTAGAGCCTAGGGCTCTAATTGGCTTAAAAAAAGGGTGGGCTCCGGGCGCAGAGCACTGCACCGTGAGCCCACCCAGTTGTGTGACAATAGTGAATTAATATGCACTATTGTCTTCCTAATTCTCCTTCTGGCCAATCAGGAAGCGGGTCCTGAGATCCAATTGGCCAGGGAGTAAGACTCTAGGCCAATCAGGTCTCAGGTCCCACTTGCTGTTTGGCTGGGAGGAGAAGCAACTGCCCCAGAGTGAGGAGTAGCTGGAGCGAGGAGCAGCAGCCCTACCCCAGATCCTCCCCACCTATCTCCTAAGGTAAGTAGGCCTCTGATCGTCGCCTTCTCATCCAGCTCCCGTGGGGGGATCGCCGCCCTCCCGTCTATCTCCCACAGGGGATGATCGCAACCTTCCTGTCCATTTCCCATTGGGGGTAGTGTTGGTTTGGGGCCCCCCCCACCAAAATATTGAGCACTAGCCACCGCTGCCGTTGATTATCTAGGATCAGGCGTTCCATGTACTGAATATTCACAGGAAGGACTGCTGTGGGCTGGGAACCACCACGGCCGGGATCATCACTGACGGATGTACCACCATCTTGGAAACACTTACACCATTCAAATGTCTTACTGTGGCTGAGCATCTCATCACCGTACTGTGCTTGAAGTCTTCTGTAGACATCTACTGGTTTTACACCTTCGTTCACAAGAAGCGTCATCACCACATGCTGTTGCATACACACACTAACACTGTTAGTTGCCATCTTGATCAACGGACTGGCCCACGACATGTGTGCCGCCTATCTGTAATAGGACACACTTGCCACTTATTACTGTGTGTAATACTGCCATGCTAGCATATATATTTATATTTGTAAAATTAAAAGTCCTGGCTTGACTTGATCATCCCTTATATCTCTGTATGTTAATCAATGGTCCATCCATGTATGCCTTAGTGTTTAATGCATAACTCCGTACAATTTTTTTACTAGTTTGGGAAATAAAAAGACCATTTTAGAGTTTTAGGGGTAGAGTGGGCACCTTCCCAGATAGCAAGGGTAACTTGCCACAAATGTATTGCAGTGTTGAAATATACGTCTGTTAACTTGCTGCACATTTTCCCTGGCGAGTTGTACACTTGCAGAGCACTTGAAGCACAAGTCCTAGTTGACACTTTTCCATTTGGCAAGTGGCAAGTCTCCAGCATGGGCAAAGTTGCAGTGGTGAGTACAGCAAGAGTTCTGCAAGACTACAGAAGACTTCAGAATGAAAATTCAGCCACAGTGACCCCTGTGGTGGGATGACTATTGTACAACACATCTGAACCAGAACTTGCAGCAGACTTGCAGAATGTTTGCAAAGAAAGTTGATCTGGAGTCATGTAATGGTACAGTAGACAAGATTATATAAAGACTTTAATCTATTTAAATAAAATGACTAATCACACCAGCTTGGATCAAAAAAGGCCGCAGTTCTTTATTATAGGCTTATTGAATAGTAATATAATTTATTTCAAACAAATTCATCTTAAATAAAATAACCAAAATTATCTTAGAATATCAATACAAAATAACCCAGCTATCAAAGCTCCGATTATATATATATATAACAGAATACATCACATTTTTTATTTCCTCTCAAAGAGAGAGACGCATAGCCTCATAAACCGAACTGCGACAGGGAGGGAGGGTGGGACGACCTTCTTTACTTCAGTCAGTGTGGTCTGTCAGTTGTTTGCTACGCAGTCTTCTGTTTTTATACCCTTTTGCACAAGCTATTACCGTTAATATGTAAATTAACCCTTAAAACACATACAATCAGTAATACTTTTAATACACCAAACAGAATGTTTACTTTCTAACCTATCAACTATTCCTTTTAGGCTTGTCATGGTCCCATAGGTGGTCGGGGGGGGGGGGATTTTTTGCCCCAGCTCCCACCTTTCATGGTACCGTAGACAAGACTATATAAAGACTTTAATCTATTTAAATAAAAAATGACTAATCACAGCAGTTTGGATCAAAAAGGCTGCAGTTCTTTATTATAGGCTTATTGAATAGTAATATAATTTATTTCAAACAAAATCATCTTAAATAAAATAACCAATATTATCTTAGAATATCAATAGTGTTGAGCGAACCCGGACTGTAACGTTCGGGTCCGTACCGAACTTTCGGGTGTCCGTGGCACGGACCCGGACCCGGACATTTCAAAAATCGTTCGGGTTCGGGTTGTGCACCTCATTTTATCGTCTTGGGGCCTGGCTTGGGCTTGCTAAAAACTTTACAGGCCCAGGCCCAGGCACGGTGCCTGTGGGCTTTCAAGCCATGCCTGGGCTTGCAATGTCAGGCCCAAGCGAGTTGTGATAACTATAAGATTCTATTATAACCAATAAAATAAATTCTACTAAAACAAACTTTATTTAATATAATGATAAGTTATTCGGATATTATTTCTTGACGTCGGAAAAACTAGGTTTGACGACACTAATCAGTAAAAAATAAATTTATCTAATTTCAGAAATATATCAGAACAGATGCCATGGTACTTTCCACCCTCGACCCCGTTTTTTA
>BLSH010240563.1:1436948-1454962 GCA_018402905.1 Glandirana rugosa
GGGTTAGTTTGGAAATCTAGATGGGCCTTAGAAAACTATCTGTCTAGTAATTTATGTTTTGCTTGTCTGTCTTTTTTAATAGAGGAAGCTTTACTCATGAGCGTTCCCCGAAGCACAGGTTTATGCGCTTCCCATAGCGTCAGTGCTGATACATCTGGGGTGTTGTTATTGACGATATATTCTTTGAGAGCAAGGGAGATATCCATTCTATGAGAAGGGTTGGCTAGGATTGAGTCATTGAGACACCAGGTCTTGTCTATCTGTTTAGGGATAAGGGAGGTTAGCGATGTGATGACCGCGTCGTGGTCCGACCATGGGCAGGGGGCAATAATGGACGAGAGGAGGGAGGGCGTGGTACAGGTATCGATGAAGATGTGATCTATCCTGGATAGAACTTTATGCGGGTGGGAATAGTGGGTAAATTGTTTTAGTGTGGGGTTAGATTCTCTCCATGTGTCTATAAGGGAATAAGACGTTAACAATTGAGAGTAAGTTCGTTTGCTTGGGCCTGAGTCCGGGGAGAACGGGGTTTTGTCTAAGTAAGCGTAAATTGTTTGGTTAGAGTCACCTCCCAGCACTAAGGTGCCCTGTCTATGTTGAGAAATTACCTGGAATAGATGAGACATAAAGGAGCTAGGATTTCTGTTAGGGGCATAGAAGGCCACAAGGGTGACTTCAGTTTCAAGTAATAGACCAGTTATAATGATGTACCTGCCTTCCGGATCTTTTATTTCTTTGGTTAATGTAAATGGTGCTCTGCGGTGGAGGGCTATCAAGACCCCTCTCTGTTTCTTGTCGGCCGAGGCCGTGTAGACCTGAGGATAAGATTGATGAAAAAATGCTTGGTAAAATGAGTTTCTTGCAGAAAGACAACGTGCGCGTTAAGAGAAGCGAAAGTGCGGAAAGCTTTAGTCCTTTTCTGGGGGACATTAAGCCCCTGAACATTCAGGGTCAGAAAATTTAAAGGAGCCATCGTGGGGGGTTGCAAATTGAGAATATCTACAGGTTGGAAAAGAGGAGAGGGTGTAGGGTCTGCTCGGGTGAGGAAGGAAGTAAGGGAAAAAGGAATATGAGATAAGTAAGAGGTTGACAGAAGAATGAAACGGGGTGTAGTTGAAGCTGGCGAGAGAATAGATGCGTGTTCTGGGGGGAGGGGAGAGAGAAGTAGGAAATGTATTCGGTCTGGGGGGTCTAGAGACCTCCCAGAGCTAAAGGTGGCTAGTTGAGGGGACCGTCTAGGGACCCGTCAAGTAGCACAAATGGGGGTCAGCAAGTAAAAGCAGGGAGTGAAAGCGGTTGTTGAGTATTAGTATGAGCTGTAAGAGCAGTCAAGAACAAAGTTAGGGAGGAGGTGGTCGGGTTTATAAAGAGGAAATAGGTATTAAAGTAGGATTGGTGCTTGCGCCTTCAGGAGCCAATAGTGTTGGCCTGTAGAGATAGAGGGGTCCTAATAATAGGGCAGAGGCTATGCTGAGGTTGTAAAGTCAACTGAATTAGTCATGGAAGGGCCTCTACACACGGTGCAGAACAATGTGGATAGCCTTGAATAGACATGTAGTGCGGGTGGAGAGAGGTGGTGGGATTGTCAACAGAATGAACAACAATGTCAACATGAGAAATATCACAACATAACATATGACTTTCAGTGGTATTTAGATTTAACCAATAAGTGTAAAAAAGTTGATAGCAAAAAGGGTTATCAGTAACAGGGATAAAACAGTCCGGAGCCTTT
The DNA here is from genome assembly GCA_018402905.1 of Glandirana rugosa. Lineage (NCBI taxonomy): Eukaryota > Metazoa > Chordata > Amphibia > Anura > Ranidae > Glandirana > Glandirana rugosa. The sequence continues at coordinate 1,438,681 of BLSH010240563.1, forward strand.
TCTCAGGAACTGTCCATGAGGATCGGGTTTGGGGGTTATGGTAGTTGGTAGGTCCCACATGGGGTACAGTGGTTGGGATCATGTGGCAGATGGGTAAGGGTGGGGGGGAGGTGGGGCTGGGTAGGGACAGATCCAAAATGTTCCCATAGTTAAGGCGTTTCAGGGGACTATTCTCAATAATTGGCTCCGAAATTGAGGAAGGAGGTAACGCAAGTCACAACAAAGGAGAGTTCCAGTGTGTAGTGTTCAGCCTATCCTTTACCGGGACGAGTTGTCCAACATGTGGCAAACTAGTGAGGGATGAGGTTGAACAGTTCAAAAGGGATCAGGGCTGAGAATCCTGTGAGGCAAGTAAAATCCTCAGGGCTTGATTTGCCGTGCAAGGTGTGTAAGTACAGTACCTCAATCCATGGAATCTGTGCCGTCTGGTGGTAGGGGAGCAAACCTGCCTCTCTTGTGGATGTTGCGGTCGTCAGCCGTGGAGGTGGAGGGTTGAGTCTTCTGTGGGGAACTGGAAGCAGACCGACGTCTTTGGCGTTGCTCTTTCTGGCTTGAATCAGGAGTACAAAGATGTAAATTCTGAAGGAGAGAGCATAGATCAGATTGGGATTTACATATATGTTTGCGGCCTTTGTATGTGAATCTGAGGGAAAAGGGAAACCCCCAGGAATAAGTGATGCGGTGCTGCTGCAAGATTTGAAGTTGGGGTTTCAGTGCCCTCCTCCTTAGTATTGTGGCCTGCGAAAGGTCAGCGAATAGCTGATATGTGTGTCCTTGAAATAGCAAAGTTTCTTTCTGGCGGGCAGCTTGGAGCAGTTGCTCCTTGGTTCTGTAATAATGCAGCTTTGCGACTATGTCGCGGGGGGGGCCCTCCTCTTTCTTAGGGGCTAGGGTTCTATGAATCCGGTCCATCTCTAAGCGTTCAACAGGAATGGATGGCATTAGTTCCTGAAAGAGGGCTGTAATTGTGGATTGCAGATCCAGCACTGTTTCAGGAATCCCCCTTATTCGTATGTTTGAGCGCCTGGCCCGGTTTTCAAATTCCTCAAGTTGAAGTAGTAAAGTGTTATTCTCCTCCTTCAGTATAGTCAGTTCTTCATTTTGGTTATGTACAGTAGCTTCTATGGAATCTACTCTTTGTTCCAGCTCCTCAGTGCGGTGTCCCAGTTCTCTGATCTCCCTAGTGAGGTGATCTGTGATTTCATCAGACGTCTGCTTAAGGGCCCTGTGGAGCATCCGCTCAAACTGCGCCATTAAATTGGATTGGGACCCCTGAGGTTGTGAACTGAGTGGGGTAGCTAGTGTTTCACCCTCTGATTCCCCCTCGTCCCTGTGCGGTACCTGTGGCCTCCTCGGAGATCGTTGTGTGGGGCCGCCGGAGCTGCGGGCGGTGTCCGCCGCCATCTTGGATGAGGCCTGCACCAGGGCTTCACGAATTGTTTTTGCCTTCACCATGCTCCGTGGTCCGCCAAAGACCATCTCTCCGGTCACCGAGTGATCAGGGGGGCTTCAGACTGTCAGTGCGGGCGGAGTTTGAGGCTCAAGACTGCAGATATCGGCCGCTTTCTTCTCCCTGCGCGCGGAGCTCTCGTCTTATGCGACTTGCATGGACGGCTTCGCCATCAACAGATATTTTTATGCACTTATTGAACATACAATTAGGTCCATATATAGAACACAGGCACAATTTTAGTTTTTTTCAGGTATTTACCAAAACACATTCAAGCTATAGTATAATGTATATGGGTTGACAGTGCACACTCTCAGGTTTAATTTGAGGGTATGTACATCCAAATCGGAGGAAGGGTTTAGGAATTACAGCTCTTAGGAATAGTCATCCCCCCTTTTTCAAGGGACCAAAAGTAATTGGACAATTGAATCAAAAGCTGTTTCATGGCCAGGTGTGGGCTTCTCATTCGTTATTTCTTCAACAATTAAGCAGGTAAAAGGTTGATTCTAAGTGTAGTATTTGCATTTGGAATCTATTGCATTGAACTTACATTATGCGTTCAAAGGAGCTGTCCATGCAAGTGAAACAGGCCATTGTAAGGCTTCAAAAACGAAACAAATCCATCAGAGAGATAGCAGCAACATTAGGAGTGGCCAAATCAGCAGTTTGGTACATTCTGAGGAAAGAAGAATGCACTGGTGAGCTCAACAACATAAAAATGCCTGGACGTCCACAGAAGGCAACAGTGGTGGATGATTGCAGGATCTTTTCTCTGGTAACGAAAAACCCATTCACTACATCCAGACAAGTGAAGTGAGGTGGGAATATTATTGTCAAAGTCTACAATCAAGAGAAGACTTCACGAGAGCAAATACAGAGGGTTCACCACAAGGTGCAACCATTCATAAGCCTGAAGAATTGAAAAGCCAGATTAGACTTTGCCAAAAAACATTTAAACAAGCCAGACCAGTTCTTTGGACGGAAGAAACTATGATTAATCTGTACCAGAATGACACAAATACGTACCTGTACATTGTTTTGCGGAAGTGGTTGTATTGGGGTGAAGCCTGCAGCAGGTACCGGTTTTTAGAGCTGGCGGTAATTAAGAGGGCACCCTTGTACAAACGCACATGTACAATTCAAGCAGCATTAAAAATGCAAATAAATGTGTTTAAATTGCTGTTTTAAATGGCTATACAATGCTAGAACTGACAGGCTTAGTAACATTACATCAGCAGTGATATACAGTATCTGTAGTAAATGTATTAAATCTCAACAACTAGAACATTTGAACAATAACTATATATTTATTATTGTTGGATGAACTCGGGCACATATAATTTGCCATAGTCCACACTGTTCATGGTGTTCAGTGTTCATTTCCCCCTTATTCATCAAGCTGCAGACAGTTCCCAGAGATATCAAACCGCAGCATAATGAAAGTGTAAAAATAGCAAATTGGATGCTATGGAGTCCATTTAAGTATGTAAATTCTTGTATTTGTAATGTCTGTTTTGCTAATGAAGTGTCAAACTAGTAAAAAAGGTTCAGTTAAAATCAAGAGTGATAAAGCCATTTCCTCTCTTCCATAGTGACCTCCATTAACCACGACATCAATAATTAATAATAACTAGTTAATATTAGTCATTATTAATGTGACAGTGTGTGCCTTATCAGACAAATATATGAGAAGAGAATGGCGAATGAAGAGAAGAATTTATCTCAGATTGTATAATTGCCTGAAGAGGTGGGTTTTGAGGGTGCACTTGAAGGTTTCAAGGGTTAGAGTGTACTGTTGAGTATGTGGAGGGAACTCCAGAGAAGGCAAACAAACCCCTCCTGGGCCACACACAGGCCCTTCACAGTGACGTTTCCCCCCACACTCAGCCCCTCCACGGTGATGTTCCCCCAGCACTCAGACCCTCCGCGGTGATGTTCCCCCAGCACTCAGACCCTCCGCGGTGACACTCACCCCTCCACGGCTTCCTCGGCTTCTCCTCCCGGCCAACCCGATCCGCCTCCTGTCCTGATTGTCCGGGAGGAGAAGCCGGAAGACAATTGCAAATATTGATTCTCTAGTGTCACAAGTGGGTGGGTTCGGGGCTCTAATCATGTGGCTTGAAAAAAAAACTCATAGCAAGCTATGAGTCCAGTGCCAGCATGCATCCCCTCATGCAAACTAGGGGGACGGCACCCCTTTGCCCCTAATGGACCGCCTACTCCTTCACGTGAGAATCCTGGATATAGAAGTTTGAAGAAGTGGTGAGAGTAGAGGAGAAGAGATCATGTGCAGAGTAGATGTTGCATTTAAGATGGTATCTGGAAATTATCTGTAAATGTATGGAGAGAGCTTCGTAGGCTGAAGATTGAAGAATGAATTGAACTGACTACCAACTAAGTGAATGATAGAAAGAAGCAGCTTTGTAGCAGTAAAAAGAGAGAGAGATGGTTGTATACTCATACTGGGAAAAAAAAACAAAAAAACAAAACCTGTAAGGCAAAGGCATAATGAGCTAGTATGCACCGCATACTAGCCCATTATGAAATAATTACCTCAGAACGAAGATCCAGCCGGGTGGCTTGGTACCCACAGAGAGAGCTTCCATCTTTCCTTGGGGCTTCAATCCGGGTCCGCGGCTCCGGCGCTGTGGGTGGCCAGAGCCTCAAGACGTCACTCCCGCGCATGCACGCGGGAGCTCTTTTTTCTGGTGGACTTTCCAGCAAGGTCCGGCGATATGCACCGGGTCTTAGCCGGGACATCACGGCGCATGCGCCGTGGTGTCAACGTCTCCTTTCAGGGGGAATATCTCTTAAACTGTACAGGTTTAGGAGATTTTAATTTTACTTACAGGTAAGCCTTATTATAGGCTTGCCTGTAGGTAAAATCTATAAAAATGGGTATACAACCGCTTTAAGCAGCAAAGTTAAAGGAGAACTATTTGACTTACTTTTATGACCTGTTGATCCTGCAAGTAGATCTTTATTTTTCTATTGGTTTACAGTATGACAACACTGTATGTTCTGCCACTTTGTTGACAGGGTAATCTTACATGTATATGTAGTTTTAAATGGATTTTAACCATCTCCCGGCCGCCATATAGTAAAATGACGGGCACAAGGTGGCTCTCTCGTGGCGATCAGTGGAACGCTGTGTCCCTGGGACATGGCGCATCCCAGAGCTCGCTAAAGGGCCACATGACGAGGCTCTTTACCCATGTGATCAGCTGTGTCCTATCACAGCTGATCACATGTAAACAAGGAAATGCCGGTTATCGGCTTTCCTCTCCTCACATTGACAGTGTGAGAGGAAGGGAGAACCGATTACCAGCATTTCCTCACAGGGGAGATAATTGTAAGCACTCCTGCTAGTGCTATAACGGATACATTCTGCTGGACAGCTTGTTCTTTAAAAAAAAAAACAACAGACTTGCTGGCCAGATTACCAGATAAAATAGAAGGAAGAAAACCTTAAAAAAGAAAACAAATGCAGCCATCACATCTAAGAAATGGTAACCTGCAATATAATAAATGTTTGTGTTTGGGTTTAATACTGCTTTAAGAATGGACTGCAATAGCCAGTCTGCTTGTTAGTAAATGTTACAGGAGAAGGTTGCAATAGTTGAGTCGGTTACATCATGTGTGATGATGGTGCAAATGCTGGATGTTTTTAAAGACCTTGTTGACAGTAGAAACATCTCCACATCATTTTCCCATTCATCATATGACTAGGAAATCCTCATCCCTTGAGCTCTGAAGGCGAAATCCTTTTGAGTACTGTTTTTGGACAAAGTACGTCCAGATATATAAATTACATTCTGCTACACGCCCCTGACGAAAGGCTTGAACCTGAAACGCGTCGGGCTTTCTTCCTCTTTCGTAGGATGCCAGAATGATGTTAAGGAACCTACATGCAGATGTGTGCGAGCCGGCTGCATTTGAACAATCCAATATTTTAACAGAATACGTTTATACACTAATTGGTTTATTTGTCACTTTTAGAACATTTTTTGTAATTTTTATACTTGTGAAAATAAATGTGGATTTGATACTTATGTAGATGTGTTTTTGATGATCTTTGGTTCCCCCACCTTTAAAGTCCCAACCATAGGGGTTCTTCAATTGGTATTACCTTTAGGGATTGGTGGTGGTACCAGATTGACACTACTCGCTTGCCGAACATACACATTGTTGACAGTAACTGGTTAGTACAGTATGTGGTTATAGGATCTTAAAGCAAAACTATGCTGTATCTGAGTACCACAAACCAAAAACACAGTTTAATTTGTTTTAATATTCAAAGCAAACTCCACTATCCATTCATGTCTCTATGCTTTATTTTGCTGAGAAATCACTTTGAAAAATACCCCCCTAGCATTTCTGGCTGTGGCCATCTTGGGTAAGGATGCTTCATGTAGCATTTACTTCCTGGAATCCATCTGCCTTTAGCTCGGGCATGCAGGCAGAGGGGTGTGCTTAACTAAGAAATCTCCTCCTGAAGACTCATGGGATGTATGACATCATTTGCCTAGGCCAGAAACCAGGAAGCACCTTAAAAATGTAAAAGTTTAAAACAAGTAAATATAATATACCTTCCTATCTAGTTCTAATGCTAGCAGCATAGGGATGAAAAATAGTCAATGTTCACTGTGCGAGTGAAGTTCTACTTTAATAGAGCAGAATCAAGTACAACCTAGACAACCAGGTGGAGTTTCTGTAGTTATTAAGGTTAGCCAGCCATTAATTCCTTCAGGTATCTTACAACACTTTTATGAGCCTCTATGAGCTACAATAATTGAATTACATATGAAGTTGCTTTTGCGAGGCAAGTGCATTGTTAAATATAATAGGAGCAATCCTCAAACTTATAATGCATGCAAGATTTTCCATAACAATCATTATTTACAGGAAAAAATAACAATATTTTCTGTGAATAATGTCCATCATGGCAGTTAACAAATGTGTTATAGCTGTGAGAACAGACTCCAATTTCAAGTAAATATACACTGACAGTTAGTTCTCTTAACGATTATAAATTAAACTATATTTTTTCCATAGTGTGTCTACATTAGATTGTAATAACACTGGCACCCATTATAATCTTTTTTTAATTTAAAGTATCCAGCATACACAGAGTAGTAAATCACATTAGACAGATACAGTATCTCCATAGGTGTGCACAGCCAATTGCATTAGGGTGTGCACCACAAAGCGCAAACACACATGTAAGTAGGTGTCAGTAGTTTATTTTTATTTTATTTTATTTATTTTTTTACAATTTTGTTTTTTTTATTATTTTTTACAATTTTGTTTTTTTATTATTTTTTTTACAATTTTGTTTTTTATTATGTTTTTTTTAACAATTTTATTTAGGAGCCATGCTGGGGGGGGGGGTCTAAAAAGACCCCTGATGTCTCTCTTTTGAGACAGAGAAAGAGACTGAGGACAGAGATTCCCCACTCCCGTTCTCTGCAGTCAGGCAGCAGGGGGGAATCTGCACAGTACAGGGTGAGCCCAGGCACACCTTACACCCTATGTGCACACGCCTATGTGTATCTCACAAAAGTGAGTACACCCCTCACATTTTTGTAAATATTTTATTCTACCTTTTCATGTGACAACACTGAAGAAATGACACTTTGCTACAATGTAAAGTAGTGAGTGTACAGCTTGTATAACAGTGTAAATTTGCTGTCCCCTCAAAACAACTCAACACACAGCCATTAATGTCTAAACCGCTGGCAACAAAAGTGAGTACACCCCTAAGTGAAAATGTCCAAATTGGGCCCAATTAGCCATTTTCCCTCCCCGGTGTGACTCCTTGTGTTACAAGGTCTCAGGTGTGACTGGGGAGTAGCAAAGTGTCATTTCTTCAGTGTTGTCACATGAAAAGATATAATAAAATATTTACAAACATGTGAGGGGTGTACTCACTTTTGTGAGATATTGTATTTCTATTATTGTAATGGAACCTAATAAGGAAATTTAGCACTTCCATATTCAATTTTTCTACATCAGAGAGGATGGAAACAATTGAGTGCTGTCCGTATACCCTGAAAGCTTGTCCTGCAAAATTGTATGTTAGTGCAAATAAAAAAAAGTATCATGGATAGTACTCAAGTACTCAATTGTTTCTGTTGTGAGTGCACTAATAGAGCTGCAATCACCTCAGAGAGGATGAGAAATCTCTTGCACCCTCTTCAGTAAAGATTAACCAGTTGCCGTGGCTTGACAGCGGCAACTTGGCTCGTTAACGTGAAATGCCGTCACCTGACGATGAGTATTGTGAGCGCGTGCGCGCCCGCTGTGTTCCGGGGGGCCAGGGAGCGGGAGAGGGCGGACTTGATGTCCACCGATTACCCGCAATCACCCCCGGAGCGACAGAACGGAGGTCCATGCATGTAAACACGGATCTCGGTTCTGACAGAGGGGGAAGGGCTGTGATCACAGGCTTCCTGTATATGGTAGCCGTGATCACTCCCCTCCCCCAGCCAGCCCAGCCCCCATACAGTTAGAACACACTGAGGGAACACAGTTAACCCTTAGAGCGCCCCCTGCAGGTTAACCCCTTCACTGCCAATGACATTTACACAGTAATCAGTGCATTTTCATAGCACTGATCGCTGTATAAATGCCAATGGTCCCAAAAAAGTGTGAAAATGGTCCGACAAGTCCCCTGCAAAATCGCAGTACCGCTAAAAATCGCAGATCGTCGCCATTACTAGTAAAAAAATAAAATAAAAACCCTATAAATGAATTCTCATCATTCATAAATGCGGAAACTTTTGCGCAAACCAATCAATAAACGCAGATTGTGATTTTTTAATGAAAAATATGAGTAAGAATATAAATCGGTCAAAACTGATGAAGAAAAAAATTTTTTTATATATTTTTTTTGGATATGTATATTTATTTAAGAAATGTTGTTTTTTTTGCAAAATTGTCGCTCTTCTTTTGTTTATAGCGGTGATCAGAAATGATGCAGAGGGGATTAAATACCACCAAAAGAAAGCTCTATTTGTGGGGAAAAATGGACGCAAATTTTATTTGGGTACAACGTCGCACCACTGCGCAATTGTTAGTTAAAGTGACGCAGTGCCGAATCGCAAAAAGTGCTCTGGTCCTAAACTGGGAAATACTTCCGGGGCTGAAGTGGTTAAATGGACATTGGATCCCCCTCCAGTCCCAATGACAGAGGCAGGAAGCCTATTTTTTACTTTTTGCTATAATACATATCCAAAAAAAATATAAAAAAACAAATTTATTCATCAGTTAAGTCCGATATATATTCTTCTACATATTTTTGATAAATAAAATCGCAATATGCATGTATTAATTGGTTTGTGCAAAAGTTATCGCGTTTACAAACCATGAGAATTGATTTATGGCGCTTTTATTATTTTTTTTTTACTGGTAATGGCGGCGATCTGCGATATTTGCGGGACTGCGATATTGCAGCGGACAGATCGGACATTTTTGACACTTTTTTGGGACCACTGACATTTATACAGTGATCAGATCTAAAAATACCCACTGATTCCTGTATAAATGTCACTGGCAGGGAAGGGGTTAATCTTCAGGGGGCAATCAAGGGGTTAACTGTATTCCCTAGGCGTTTTCTTGCTGTTTGGGGACTGGGCTGGCAGGGGCATGACAGATCTAACTGATCCCGAGTACAGGGATCAGTAGATCACTGTCATGCCGCCTGACAGAACGGGGAACCGCAATGTTTACATGGGCGGTTTCCTGTTCTTCTTCTGTATTAGGTGATCGCGAGTCACCAGTGGACATCGAGTCCGCCCAACCCACGGCCATACTCAAGAAGCATGTGGAAGGTGCGAGAGCAGACCGGCAGCGCGCGCGCCCGCCCGCTAGCTGCGCAGTTCGATGTTTATATACGCAGCAGTAAATGTGAGCCTTTTGGCAAGCGGTTAAAGTGTCTAAAACCAGTAATATAAAAATAGCTCATCCCTCCTGCAGTGCCCTACAGCTTATAAATCATCTTTTTACATTAAATTATTTGCCACTATATACCTTTTTGGCCGATCTGTATACCACGGTCATGTGATTAACTGCAGGGTCTGCCTGAGTGCTGAGTGTTCAGGTAGCAAGCAATAGAGACCAAACTGAGCATGTGCAGGGGACTACTCTGACTGTGTCTTATCTTGCCTTTCCCAGAAAGACCCTGCAGGAGGAGGAGGATCTGTCCATACTGGATCAAAGAGTCTTTTTACACACTGCAGAGGATTAACCCCTTAAGTTCCACAGTGAGTATAACAAGCATGCTATTCTGCACATACAGACAGATTTAACTGTTGTGGGTTTAGTAACACTTTAACCACTTGCCGACCGTCAACCGCAGGTTGACGGCGACAAGATGGCTCTGCTAGGCAAACCCTCACTGTGTTCCGGGGGGGCCAGGGAGCGGGTGCGGCGGACTCGATCTCCGCCGGCTACCCATGATGCCCCCCCGGAGTGAAAGAACGGAGGTCCGTATATGTAAACAAGGATCTCCGTTCTGTGAGGGGGGGAAGGACTGTGATCACAGCCTTCCTCTATATGGAAGCTGTGATCACTCCCCTTCCCCTGCTAGGGCAGCCCACGCACAGTTAGAACACGCCCAGGGAACACAGTTAACCCTTAGAGCGCCCCCTGCAGGTTAGCCCCTTCACTGCCAATGGCATTTACACAGTAATCAGCGCATTTTTATAGCACTGATCGCTGTATAAATGCCAATGGTCCCAAAAAAGTGTCAAAATGGCCCGACATGTCCGCCGCAATATCGCAGTACCGCTAAAAATCCCAGAAATGAATTCTCATCATCAGTAAACGCTGCAACTTTTGTGCAAACCCATCAATAAACGCCGATTGTGATTTTTGTTATCACAAATATGAGGAAGAATATAAATTGTCCAAAACCGTTGAAAAAAAATGTTTTTTTATATTTTTTTGGGGGGATTTATATTTTAGCAAAAAGTAAGAAATTTGGGTTTTTTTTGCAAAATTGTCGCTCTTCTTTTGTTTATAGCGGCAATCAGAAATGACGCAGAGATGATCAAATACCACCAAAAGAAAGCTCTATTTGTGGGAAAAAAAGGACGCAAATTTTGTTTGGGTACAACGTCGCACGACCGCGCAATTGTCAGTTAAAGCGACGCAGTGCCGAATCACAAAAAGTGCTCTGGTCCTAAAGTGTGAAATCCTTCCGGGGCTGAAGTGGTTAAATAATAAATCCCAAAGGAAACAAACATGCAAATTGGCCATGAAATATCTTGGAATTTTCTTTAATTCAGGATTTTTGGTTTTCGAGATTTAGAAGAATACTGAAAAGAAAAAACTTCTGTTTGCAAAAAAGTGCAATTTTCTCTTTTCATTTTGCTACCTCAAGTACCACTATTTTTCTGAAAAGAACATAAAACATTTTTACAACAGAGCGTTTCTATATTTGAAAAAAGCCTTCAAATAATTACAAACAATTTAAATAAATCACAGAGGATGCATAACAGTGTTTACAACAAATGCCGCCTTGTTTAACTTATTGTTGTATGTCGCAAATCGCACACAGGTTCATTTTCTATCACTACTGGGGAACATGAAAGATTTGCAGAACCCATTAGCGCTTCACAGAATTGTTTTTCCTAATAATCTGAAAATTAGTACCTATTAAGGGTGAGACAGCCAGGCTCAGAGAGGCTTGGCATACACCAAGCACACTGTTGAACAGCACTTACTTAATTTGCTAATGGAGTAAAATAATTTTATGTCTCACAGGAAGCCAATGTTACATTTCATTTTCAACTCTTAATAAGGCAAAATATCAAACAGGGTATGACTCACAACTCCAGAGGCAGCGTCTAGCCATCCTCCTTATTATAGTTATGTAGGAAAATTAAGGGCTGTATATGGCTGCACTTAATTTCTCAAAATCAACATGTGCCATCTTTACTCTTTAGTTTGCTTGTCCTGATGTTCCTGGAACATGATTAGCAATGGGTATAAAAGTTCTATTCTGAACTGTCTACAAAAAGGAACTCTGGAAGCTGTGCCCAACAAAGGCAGACATATGGTAATTGACTAATTCAGCACTTTTGCCTGTGGTCTTTCCCCATTACTGACTTACCATGCATTGTTCCCCATTTTGTGTCTTTTTGCCCCATTGTGCCCTCAATAGCATTTGCATTGGTATAGCAGGACTGGCTAAAGAGGGAATTCTTTGATGCAGTTGGCAAGCTAATATGTGTGAACTAAATATCCCTATTTTTTCAAAGTTTGCTTGAAAGGGTATAGAAATGCGCAGAGGGTTCATCCAGTAGCTTTAGTGTTTGTGTGGTCACACCCCTTTACCACCTGGTAGATTACAGTATATGCATGAACAAGCTATTGGGATCTGAGCACAGGTATACAGTGCCTAGAAAAAGTATTCATACCCCTTGAAATTTTCCACATTTTGTCATGCTACAACCAAAAACGTAAATGTATTTTATTGGGATGTTATGTGATAGACCAACACAAAGTGGCACATAATTGTCAAGTTGAAGGAAAATGATAAATGGTTTTCAAAATTTGAAATATTTGAAAAGTGTGGGGTGCATTTGTATTCAGCCCCCCGAGTCAATACTTTGTAGAACCACCTTTCCCTGCAATTACAGCTGCAAGTCTTTTTGGTCTCTACCAGCTTTGAACATCTAGAGAGTGACATGTTTGCCCATTCTTCTTTGCAAAATAGCTCAAGCTCTGTCAGGTTGGATGGAGAGCATCTGTGAACAGTAATTTTCAAGTCTTGCCACAAATTCTCAATTGGATTTAGCTCTGGACTTTGACTGGGCCTTTCTAGCACATGAATATGTAAAGTTGAGCGAACCCAAACTGTAAAGTTCGGGTTCGTACCGAACTTTGGGGTGTCTGTGACCCGGACCCGAACTCGGACATTTGAAAAAAAGTTTGGGTTCGAGTTCTGGGTTCGGGTATTTGATCACGCATGTTGAATAGCTGCAGGGCAGCCAATCAACAAGCGTTTCACTGGTTTTCCCTTAGAAACCATCACAGCCATGCCTATTAATGGCATGGCTGTGATTGGCCAGTGCATCATGTGACCCAGCCTCTTTATAAGCTGGAGTCACTTAGTGCTGCATGTCACATGCTCTCTGGGTAGTGTAGGGAGAGGATGCTGCTGTGTTGTGAGGGACAGATTGCAGATAGATAGATAGGTAGAGATTACTACTACTACTACTGCTTTTAGGGACAGATTGCAGATCTCATCCTGCATTACAGAAAGATCTGACTGGACTAGGTAGAGTCTACTGCTTAGAGGGACAGATTATTGTTCTAAAATCATCTTCTAGTTCTATAGGGTCAGGTTCCTCCTGTTGCTGTAAGGGACAGATTATTGTTCTAAAATCATTTTGCAGCCTCTAGAACTTTCCAGGACTCTTTTACAGTCATTTTTGTGCCGAAAAGTTCGGGTCCCCATTGAATTCAATGGGATTCGGGGTAAAGTTCGGGTCAAGTTCGGTACCGAACCCGGACTTTTTTCCGAAGTTCGGCCGAACCCACCAAACCCGAACATCCACGGGTTCGCTCAACTCTATGAATATGCTTTGATCTAAACCATTCCATGGCTGTATGTTTAGGGTTGTTGTCCTGCTGGAAGGTGAACCTCTACTACAGTCTCAAGTCTTTTGCAGACTCTAACAGAGTGCCCTTTATTTGGCTCCATCCATCCTCCCCCCCATCAACTCTGACCAGCTTCCCTGTCCCTGCTGAAGAACCGCATCCCCACAACATGATGCTACCACCACCATGTTTCACTAATGCGGACAGACTCTCCCACCTGAGCTGTGGATCTCTGCAGCTCCTCCAGAGTTACCATGGGCCTCTTGGCTGCTTCTCTGATTATTTCTCTCATTACCCAGCCTGTCAGTTTAGGTGAATGGCCATGTCTTGGTAGGCTTGGTAGGCTTGCAGTTATGCCACACTCTTTCCATTTTCATGTGATGGATTAAGTGCTCCGTGAGATGTTTAACAGATTCCAGTCCGGCCTATAGATAAATGACAGCCGGGCAGTGGTTCAGTAATCCTGACCGGACTTCATACGACGTCTTTCAGGATAACCTGCGATCGCTGTGATTGTGGTGCGGTGTGTCAGTGTGACTCACCGCATTAACGATCTCGGTAAAGGATGCTCTGTACCACGTGATCAGCCGTGACCATGGCTGATCACAGTGTAAACAGGAAAGGCCGTGTATCGGCTTTTCCTCTACTCGCATCAGAAGACGCGAATAGAGGAGAACCGATCGGTGGCTCTCTTGACAGGGGGGTAAACAGATAAACAATCAGCGCAGCCTCGCCCCCTGAGGATCGCCACCCAGGAACACCAGGGGGCCCACCAGGGACAGCCCACCCAGGACCACCAGGGAGCCCACCCTGACCACCAGGGAGCCCATCCTAGACCACCAGGTAAGGGGCACAATGCCCAAATGGTGCCCATTTCAGATGCCACTCAGGACCACCAGGGAATGCCCCCCTTACATTGCAAGCTGACATTGCCCCTGCCTATCAGTGCCCACCAGTGCCACCTATCAGTGCTCATCAGTGCCACCTATCAGTGCCCCTCATCAGTGCCACATATCAGTGCCCATTAGTGCCACCTATCAGTGCCCAGTGTCACCTATGAGTGCCCATCAGTGCCGCCTATGAGTGCCCATCAGTGCTGCCTATGAGTGCCAATCAGTGCCGTTTATCAGTGCCACCTATCAGTGCCCGTCAGTGCTGCTTATCAGTGCTGCATATAAGTGCCTCATCATCAGTGCCCATCAGTGCCACCTCATCAGTGCCATTCAGTACTGCCTCATCAGTGCCCGTCAGTGTAGCCTCATCAGTGCCCATCAGTGATGGAGAAAATGTACTTATTTACACAGTTTTGTGACAGAAACAGAAAAAAAAAATTGGTCTTTTTTTATTTGTAGCGAAAAAATAAAAACCGCAGAGGTGATCAAATACCACTAAAAGAAAGCTCTATTTATGGGGAAAAAATGATTATAATTTTGTTTGGGTACAGAGTTGCACGACCGCGCAATTGTCATTTAAAATGTGACAGCGCTGAAAGCTGAAAATTGGTCTGGGCGGGAAGGTGGGTAGATGCCTGGTATTGAAGTGGTTAAAGCTTGGGATTTTTTTATAACCTAACCCTGCTTTAAACGTATTTACAACTTTATCCCTGACCTGTCTGGTGTGTTCCTTGGCCTTTGTGATGCTGTTTGTTCACTAAGGTTCTCTACCAAGCCTCTGAGGGCTTCACAGAACAGCTGTATTTATACTGAGATTAAATTACACACAGGTGGACTCTATTTACTAATTAAGTGACTTCTGAAGGTAATTGGTTCCACTAGATTTTAGTTAGGGGTATTGGAGTAAAGGGGGTTGAATACAAATACACCCCACATTTTTCAGATATTTATTTGTAAAAAATGTTGAAAACCATTTATCATTTTCCTTCCACTTCACAATTATGTGTCAACAGGGCTGGCCCAAGACATTGTGCTGCCTGAGTCCAAGAATAAAATGCTGCCCACACCCCCCCACCAAAAAAAAAGATAACGCACACCAAACGGCCCCCACATCCATTATTTTATATCATGATAATTAACACTAAAATTAAATTTATCAGGAAATCATAATTACATGCAGCAGCACCTGCAGACTGCGTGGGGTGGACCTTAAGGGGTTAAAGCATGTTATACAGCACAGTGCTTGTGCTGTGTCATTCGGCCTCCTGTATAACCTAAAATACCTGGCTGATCCTGCCTGGTTCTGCCCTCCGCTCTGTAAGCTGACCATGGTATATCATGGCTGCTGAGCCCTGACACCATGGTCACTTTACATGCCTCCATCATCCGCTGTGTCTCCTTGCTCTGTCTCTCCTCTCCTCTCTGCCTGCCTGTCAGCTAGTGACGTGGGTGATCGCTTTCCTTCTGCTGCAAAAAAATATTATTTTTATGTAATGTGGAGTTTAACTAACAGTGGCAAAGACAAAAATGTCCCTGCGTCAGTGTGTCACTAAAAAGAAAAAATGGCCTTCCATTTGTGATGCAATGAAAGGAAAAAATGCTGCAGGGCTACTATCAGTTTAAGGACTGATTGGCAACTATGCCAGTGGGTTTGAGGAGCTGGGCTCTGAAGGTGCATGGAACTAAAAGGCTGTAGTGGGGCTCTGAGGCTGGGTTCACACTGGTGCAATGCCAGACATCACATGTGATTTACACTGCATTGCTGTGCAGATCACATGCAATGTCTGTGCGATGTGAATTCAGCCATACAGTTTGTATGGATGAACTTGCATCGTATTTGCACCAAAATGGTGCAGGACCCTTTTTTTGGTCTGCACTGGAAATGGATTGCAAGGTTATTCACACCTATGCGATCTGATTCCTGCACCATTTGAAAATTCACACTGCAATCTGCAAATCAATCTGGGGGTGTCATTACTTTTACATTGACACCCAAAGCGGTTTGCAGATCTCAGTGTGAACCAGTGTCCGATTGAGGTGCGATGCAGGAACCTGCACCAAATCGCAGGGTTTCCAGAATCGTACCAGTGTGAACCAGGACCGAGGGAAGAAGGGGGCTTAAAGGGCTTGATACCATGTGTGTCTATCATTGCTAGTGTTTGACAGGTAGTGAGGGGGTGATATTACCTCTTCACCTCCTGTTTTAACCCTCAAAATGCTAACCCACTGTACTGCAAACACATGCATTGCATGTGGTTGAAGGGTAGCTGTAGCACAGCCCCATTCATGGTGACATGCTGTTTGGAACGTTAGGTAAAGGTCACGTCTG
>BLSH010240563.1:1577387-1613770 GCA_018402905.1 Glandirana rugosa
GTTTTTCCACACGCTTCTTGCGACCCTGTTGGCTATTTTGAATGAAACACTTGATTGTTCGATGATCACGCTTCAGAAGCTTGGCAATTTTAAGAGTGCTGCATCCCTCTGCAAGATATCTCACTATTTTTGACTTTTCGGAGCCTGTCAAGTCCTTCTTTTGACCCATTTTGCCAAAGGAAAGGAAGTTGCCTAATAATTATGCACACCTGATATAGGGTGTTGATGTCATTAAACCACACCCCTTCTCATTACTGAGATGCACATCACCTAATATGCTTAATTGGTAGTAGGCTTTCGAGCCTATACAGCTTGGAGTAAGACAACATGCATAAAGAGGATGATGTGGTCAAAATACTCATTTGCCTAATAATTCTGCATACAGTGTATATATATATATATATATATATATATATATATATATATATATTTATTTTTTTAAACGTTTCTATTGTCTGTTTTTAGTGTTTCATATGGAATGTGAATAATAAAGCTGTTCAAACTTCTTATATACATGTTGAAAAATTGTGCCAATCAGGGCACAGTGAATAGCTGGTTGTTAAGGAGCGAGCTGGGAAGTCTGCCGCTGTGTCCTTAACAACGGATGAGTCATTAGCTGTCAACAGGCTTCCCCACTGACAGAATGAAACAAAAAAAAACATTGCCAGCAATAGGAAAATGTTTAAAAAAACAGCGTGGGGGTCCCCCAATCTTTACCAGGCCCTTTCCTTACTGGTATGGATTTTAAGGCGAACGCCATGGCAAAATTTTAAACAAAAAATGGTGTGTGGCCCCCAAAATTCATACCAGACGTTTATCTGAGCATGCACCCTGGCAGGCCAGGAAAGAGGGGGGAATAGCGAGCACCCCCCTCATGAACAATACCAGACTCTGCCTCCCCACCCCAAAGCACCTTGTCTCCATGTTGATGGGGACAAGGGTCGCCCCTCAACTCTGGGCTGTGGTTGTGGGGGTTTGTGAGCAAGGGGTTTATCAGAATCCGGAAGCCTCCTTTAACAAGGGGGCCCTCGGATCCTGCCCCCCCATGTGAATGAGTATGGGGTACATTGTACCCCTACCCAATCACCAAAAAATGTGTCAAAAAGGAATAAAAACACAAACACAGTTTTTGACAATTCCTTTATTAAAAATAAAAAAATAATGTCCTCCTATGTAGATCAATTGTCAATCACGACACCCGCCCCCACCGCTGCACCTGAAAAAAGAAGAAAAAAAGCTCTGCCTGCGACAAAGGCTAACCGCCGACTGCAGGCTCCGTCGTTTGGCAGTTCTTATATACTGTAGGAAAGAGAGGGGGCCACCTGGCGACGTCACCTGGTGGTACCGCCCCCTTGTGACGTCATCGACCCCTTATGCGCACTGTGCTGTACAGTATATTCTCTATTGCATACCACTCTCCTCTGTACCCACAATGCATTTACATTCTGTAATTCATACAGCAACTCTGTACACCATTAAGTACAATATATACCTTGCCACTATCTGTTGTGTCCCATCCACCTTGCCGAGCACCAGACTTTATTCATCATAACCGTCCCTCCTGTATCCGAACAATCTCACATTTGCTAGCATTATTGAAAACTAATAATATAGGATGACTCAGGCTCCTTATTCACTGTCTGAAAATCAGGGAAGCATACCATAAACAATTTCCTTACATGCTTTGTTACATAATGATACAAGTGTTCTAAAAATACAGTGCTAATGTAAATTTAAATGGCCCTTGAAGAGCACTGTATAAATGTTGATGAAAAAAATATTTTGCTATTGAAAGTTAAGCTGTCTTGCTGCAGAAAATGACCAAGCGATCGCTGTGTGGAAGCAGCAGCCTCTATGCAGGGGCCCGACACTACCTCTGATAGTCAGAACTAGCATTCTCCAATCAACAGGGAGGGATGATTGTGTTGTTAAGTGGAGAGCTTAACTCAAAATGTCAGAGCACTGCAGAGTGGCCATCACTTCTAGATTGACAGCAGTAGTTCTTCTCTGCAGCATGATGGCAAGTGACAGCCTTTTGGTTTCTACTGTTTTATGAACTAATTGAATTTAGTAATCACTTGTTGCGCCTGAAATCTATTGACAGAATTTTACTTGAGAGTTCTCCTGGATTTTAAAGCTAAACTCCAATTGGGACACAAGTAAAAACAAAAGCACATTTTAGAAGGGTAGAGTAGAACTTTAGAGAATATTTTTACTGCTGTTGTGTCACAGGAACAAGAAGTAAGGGAAAATCTCATAGATAGCAATTCAAATCTAATATAAAAAATATATATCTCCCTGATGTAAAAAAAATGTATTTGAGCCATCTTCTATCATAAGCATCTGAAATATAAATATGTTTTCACAAATTAATTTACTGTACATACAAATGTTACTAAACCGAAACTTTTTTTAATGTTTTGTGCCCAATATATTGTAATAATATGCACATTTCTGTACCTCCTGTAATGTAGAAAATACCCATGTGCAGTGTCCAGGCCCTGGACATGGTTTTGCCAAATTGCAAAACCATGAATTATGTAGGTAGCCATAGCAATGCATATATAGTTTTGGAACTGTATAATTTCTAACCTTTTTATTAACCACTTCAGTCATGTCACTATCACCCCCTTCCAGTCCAGGCCAATTTTCAACTTTCAGCGCTGTCACATATTGAGTGACAATTACTCAGGCATGCAACACTGTACCCAAATGAAATTTTTATAATTTTTTGGAGACTGATAGAACTCTCTTTTGGTGGGTTTTTTCACCACTGGGTTTTTTTATTTTTTAACTGAAAAAAGACCAAAAATTTTGAAAAAAAAATATTTTCCTTTGTTTTGTTACCTGCCAGCTGGGGATGTCCAAACAAACAGCCCGTTCAAAGTGTGCATGTTATGGTCATGACTCAGGCTTGGCAGCCAGTAGCTATAGCAGTAGAGGGCTTCTCTACTCTAATCCTGCAGGATAAGTACATGTGTAGATTACTCTGGCAGGTGGCACAGGCTCCCCTGAAGCGCAGGGGCTAAGCACTATTGCTTTGTGCTAGTGCCAGGTCATGGTCCTCAGGCTTCGCCTAACTAGGAGGTCAGCAAGCTGGTGGCAGATGGCACGCCAAAAAAGTTAAGGTTGGTAACAAGTAGTTACAGGCTCAAATCAAGTGGAAGCAAAGTTGAGGAACAAGCCAACAGTCGGTAACAAGGATAATGACCAAATGGGCGGCAGCAGGAATGAAAGGAGCAAGATAATGGCTGGAGAGGAGCGCAATAATCTGGCAAACAGGAAGTTCAGAGACATGGATTAAAGGGTTCAAGGTTCACCACAAACAAGACACAAAGCAAGGCTGTCCAAGAAATCAGATAGGGAGCTGTCCGGCATCTCAGGTAGTACTGTGAGGAGAAATACAGACAGACATCACAAAGGTTCCAGGTTGTGATCCAGGGCCTGACATTATAAGCCATGTGTAATTGAGGCCTTAACCCCTTCCTTACCGAGTCATTGTAAAATGACGTCGGCAGGAACCCTTCATTGATCCGGGCCGACGTCACATGATCAACCCTGGGTGTCATGTCCCCTCCGATCGGGGTAAAGAACCAATAGATATGGCTCTTTACCACGTGACCGGCTGTGTTCATTCACAGACAGCCACTACCAACAACACCGTGCACGCCGCCCGTGCACGCCCCCGGGGGCGTGCAGCGCGGCGATCGGGGCTGAGGCTTGTCCCTCGGACAAAGCCCAGCTCCGATCAGTGTAAAGAGCCAGTGTCCAATCACAGCCGGTCATGTGATGTAAACAAACCGCGGTAACAAGCTGTTACCGGGTTCTCCCTCTCAAACACCAATTGTGTGTGAGAGGGAGATTGTGGTAACAGCTTGTTACCGCCTACTGTGTACAGCAAGTACACTGATCACCCCCCTAATAAAGAGGACCTGTCACCACCCCATGAAAGTACCTCTCACAGCCCATCAGAGTACCTGTCACCTGTTCATCAAAGTACCTGTCACAGCCCATCAAAGTACCCGAGTACCTGTCACCTGTCCATCAAAGTACCAGAGTACCTGTCACCATCCTATTTGAGTACCCGAGTACCTGTCATCAGCCCATCTGAGTACCCGAGTACCTGTCACAGCCCATCAAAGTACCAGAGTACCTGTCACAGCCCATCAAAGTACCCGAGTACCTGTCACCATCCCATCTGAGTACCCGAGTACCTGTCACCAACCCATCTGAGTACCCGAGTACCTGCCACCAGCCCATCTGAGTACCCGAGTACCTGTTACCATCCCATCTGAGTACCTGAGTACCTGTCAGCAGCCCATCTGAGTACCTAAGTACCTGTCACCAGCCCATCTGAGTATCCGAGTACCCGTCACGGTGTCACCAACCCATCAGAGTACCCAAGTACCTGTCACAAGCCCATCTGAGTACTCGAGTACCTGTCACCAGCCCATCTGAGTACTCGAACACCTGTCACCAGCCCATCAAAGTAACCAAGTACCTGTCACCAGCCCATCAGATTACCCGAGTACCTGTCACCTGCCCATCAAAGTACCCGAGTACCTGTCACCAGCCCATCAGAATACCTGTCACCTGCCCATCAAAGTACCCGAGTACCTGTCACCAGCCCATCAGAGTACCCGAGTGCCTGTCACCAACCCATCAGAGTACCCGAGTACCTGTCACCAACCCATCAAAGTACCTGAGAACCTGTCACCAGCCCATCAGAGTACCCGAGTACCTGTCACCTGCCATTCAGAGTACCCGAGTACCTGTCACCAGACAATCAGCATACCAGAGTACCTGTCACTAGCCCATCTGAGTATCCGAGTACCTGTCACAGCCCATCTGAGTACCCGAGTACCTGTCACCAGCCCATCAGAGTACCCGAGTACCTGTCACCAGCCCATCAAAGTACCCAAGTACCTGTCACCTGCCCATCAGAGAACCTGAGCACCTGTCACCAGCCTACCAAAGTACCCGAGTACCTGTCACCTGCCTGTTAGAGTACCTGAGTACCTGTCACCAGATCATTAGTGTACCCGAGTACCTGCCACCTGCCCATCTGAGTACCCAAGTACCTGTCACCAGCCCATCAGCGTACCAGAGTACCTGTCACCTGCCCATCTGAGTACCAGAGTACCTGTCACCAGCCCATCAGAGTACCCGAGTACCGGTCACCAGCCCATCTGAGTACCCGAGTACTTGTCACCTGCCCTTCAGATTACCCGAGTACCTGTCACCAACCCATCTGCGTAACTGAGTACCTATCTGCAGCCCATCAGAGTACCCAAGTACCTTTTACCAGTCCATCAGATTACCCAAGTACCTGTCTCCAGCCCATCAAAGTACCCGAGTACCTATCTGCAGCCCATCAGAATACCTGAGTACCTATCTGCAGCCCATCAGAGTACCCGAGTACCTATCTGCAGCCCATGCCTCATAGAATATACCTTGGGTGTTTGCTTTCCAAAATGGGGTCATTTTGGGGGTAATTCCACTGTCCTGGTGCTCCAGGGCCTTCAAAAGTATGATAGGTATGAATGAAATTTTATGTGTAATTTATGCTCCTAGAATGCCTGACGGTGCTCCCTGCCTGTTTGACCTCTGTATGTGGCCAGGTTGTGAAAAAGTCTCACACATGTGGTATTGCCATACTCGGGACGAGTAGCAGAATATATTTTGGGGGTTAACTTTCATTATGTACATGCTATGTGTTAGAAATATCTCATAAATTGACCACTTTGTGTAAAAATAAAAGCGTTTTCATTTTCTTTCCACATTTTTCGAAGAAAAAAATGAACCATTGATAAGACTCATAATGCCTCATTGAATATACGTTGGGGTGTTTGCTTTCCAAAATTGGGTCATTTTGTGGGTAATTCCATTGTCCTGGTGCTCCAGGGCCTTCAAAAGTGTAATACATGTATCTTGTTAGGAAATTATATGTGAAATTTCTGCTCCTAAAATGCCTGACAGTGCTCCCTGCATGTTGGACCCCTCTATGTGGCCGGGTTGTGAAAAAGTCTCACACATGTGATATTGCCATACTCTGGACGAGCAGCAGAATATATTTTGGGTGGTTATTTTTGCTATATACATGCTATGTGTTCGAAATATCATATAAATTGACAACTTTGTGAAAAAAAATAAATAAAAAACCCAGAGGTTACTAAATACCACCAAAACAAAGCTCTATTTGTGTGAAAAAAATGATAAAAATGTTGTTTGAGTACAGTGTAGCACAAGAGAGTAATTGTCATTCAAAGTGTGAGAGCGCTGAAAGCCGAAAATTGGTCTGGGCAGGAAGGGGGTATAAACGTCCTGTATTGTAGTGGTTAAAGGGTCATGGATAAATAAACTTAAAGGGTAACTCCACTTTCATGTGGAAAAAAATAGCAAATAAAGCAAAAATAATATAGCATATACAATTGCGACACAACTAAATTACTTTTCCTTTTCAATCTGCAGCTCTGTAATTTTCTAAAAATGCAATGCAATATGGCTACCTGGAGGTGTTCTGTACACAGAATGTGTACAGAACGCTCCCCAGAAACATAATTTCCTGCTTGTGTGATTGGCTCACCAATTTTCCCCAAAGTCTGCCCTAAGACACAAGTCATATTTCAGACATCCCCTCCAACAAAAATGTAATTTTTGGTGAGATACTCCCAATAGGAAATCAATCTGTTAACATTCTACGAGGAAGTGAGCTGCTATGTAGATTTGGTGTATCTGGATTTTGCAAAAGCATTTGATACAGTTTCCCATAAATGCTTATTATACAAGCTGAGGTCTGCAGGCATGGACCATAAGGTTTGTTCTTGGATAGCAAACTTGTTACAGGGGCACGTCCAAAGGGTAGTGATAAATAATGTGTACTCAGACCTGTCTGGAATGGTAAGTGGGGTACCCCAAGGTTCTCTCTTTCGATCAATTATGTTTAATTTGTTCATAAATTACACAGGGGAAGGGATAAATAGCTCAATTTCAGTTTTTGCAGACAATAGAAAAATAAGCAAGGCAATAACTTCACAGCAGGATATAGAAATTCTATAGAAAGACCCGAATAAAATAGTGGAGTGGACAACTACATGGCAAATGAGGTTTAATGGTGAGAAATGTAAAATAATGCACTTGGGGGCTAAGAAGATAAACACAAACTACTCACTGGGGGGAGAACCTCTGTGAAAGTCAAGGATGGAGAAAGATCTGGGGGTCCTAGTCGATGACAGATTGAGCATTAGCATGCTACCAAAGCCGGCAGAATATTAGCATGCATAAAAAAGGGGATATACTCCAGATATAAAACTATAATCCTGCCACTTTATAAAACACTGGTCTGGCCACATCTGGAGTATTCCGTCCAGCTCTGGACCGTCCATCCAGAAGGGATGTGCTGAAGCTGAAGAGAGTCCAAAGAAGGGCAACTAAATAGGGTGACTGGAGGACCTCAAATATGAGGAGCGACTACAAGCACTACATTTATTCTCACTGGAGAAGAGACGCTTGAGAGGGGACATGATAGCGATTGACAAATACCTCAATGGTGATCCCAGCAAAGGAAAAAAGCTATAAAGTCTCAGGGGGTGTAAGAGGACACGTGGCCACAACATAAGATTGGAGGAGAAGCGGTTTAACCTTAAAGTGTAACTCCACTTTTGTTGAGAAAAAAACATTCCCCACTGGGTGATCTATGTACATTGCAAGGATTATAACAATCCCTGTTGCAGATTCCTACCTTTTGTTATACTGAAGAAATCCCTCTATGTTTTTCTATGCCTCTGTACTGAGTGGGTCTAATGGGAGTGGTTTCATAATTATCAATCAGGTGTGCAGCTGGAGAGTGCTAATGAGGACATCTACTGAGCCTGCATCCCTTTAGACGTATTCCTACTGAAAGTATCTCTCCAAAAATTACATTTTTGTTGCAGGGGATGCCTGAAATCTGAATTTTATCTTAGGCAGACTTCTGGGAAAATTGGTGAGCCAATCACACAAACAGGAAATTACGTTTCTGGGGAGTGGTCAGTACACATTCTGTGTACAGAACCACCCCAGGTAGCCATATTTCACTGCATTTTCAGAAAATTACAGTGGCTGCAGATTGAAATGGAAAGGTCATTTTTAATAACATTCAATTACAATATGACTTGTGTCACAATTATATGCAGTATATTATTTTTTTCTTTATTTTCTATTTTTTCCCCACAAAAGTGGAGTTACCCTTTCCTAAGCCACGCAGGGGAGTTTTCACTGTCAGGGCGACAAGGATGTGGAACATTCAGCTGGGAGTATTAATATTTTTAAAAGACTTTTGGACGTGCATCTTAAAGAACACAATGTACAGGGATAAGGAAAATTATTATCGACACTGACACACGTACACTAAGACCCCATACACACTATAGAACTTTTATCGTCTGATTCCCTTTAGATTTATCAAAATCGTGTAGTGCAAGCGTCTGCCTGATTGCATACAAATTGAAACTCTTAAGGTTTGACCTCATATTATATGGTTTTGGTAAATCTAAAGGAAAAAATGTACAGAAAATTGTATAGTGTGTATCCAGCTCAACACAGGTTGAACAGGATGAACTATTGTCTTCATTCAACCTTACCTACTATGTAACTATGTAACATGTAAAGGGGTGCAGGCCCAGCAGCTTTCCTCATTAGTGCCCAGCATGTGCACAGATGGTTGATAATTGTGAAACCACTCCTATTAGACTCACGTTCCCACATGGATACAGGCAAACACACAGGGGTTTCTTCAGAATAACAAAAGGTAAGAATTTGCAACAACATTTGTTAAAATTCTTGTAATGTACATAGATCACCCAGAGGGGAATGTTTTTTTCTCAACAAAAATGGAGTTACACTTTAAGCCTACTTACCATATAGATAAATATTGAAATAAAGCAAAGGGGAAGAGGAATTGGGAATTTATGTGGAACACGTGATGGATGACAAGTGATTTGATGAATAATTAAAACTGAATTTATTAATTAGTACAATTTAAGATGCATACAGATTACCTTGAAGGAGACCATCAGGTCACTGACCATGCAGACTATACATTCATGTGTACTTTTGTGTATATATATGAATTTGATGGACGGGGGCAATCTACTATGTAATGTGTACCTATATTTCTGATGAATACCTTGTTTATTCATGCTATGATCATGATTTACTGTCCTTTGTATGCATCTTAAATTGTACTAATTAATAAACTCAGATTTTATAAACATCAATTTACTTGTCATCCATCACGTGTTCCACATAAAGTCTCAATTCCTCTTCCCCTTTGCTTTATTGCAATATTTATCAATATGTTAGGGATAGAAGCGAACGGCCTTACCAGGCCATGTCTTCATTCAAAGTCCCATTTTACCCCTCTTCCTTATACTACTTGCCATATATACTGCACATATATTCAACAGTCCTTACATTTTTAGAAAGCTTTTTTTTTTACCTGTAGTGGAATGGCACTGACAATGGGGCAGTGCCCTGAAACTCATATGCCTACCCATGCCATCTCCTGATACTGGTCTCACAAAGCGTGTCACAGGACATTCCATAAACTCGTATTAAGGCTTCATCCTCTGGTGGCCTGGCATTCCATGATCCAGACAAACGGCTTTTTGTCTTGTACTGCTGTCCAGCAGACCCCGCACACTTCCCTGCAGCTTCGAGCAGGTTGGTGCACACTTGCCAGGGCTTACAGTCCATCCCTATTGTGGCACGGGTCTCCTCATGGGTCAGAGGTCACTGTACAGTTGCTGACAGCAGCTTGTGGTTCCTTCAGCGATCCATCTCACCACCATCCGGTTCAATGCTTCTTCCACTTTGTGCTGTTACTTCATGCCATCTCACCTTCACCTTAAATCTGTATTCTGTGTCAGTGGGGATGAATAATCCCCCAAATCATTGGGGCTCAGTGGATTTACCTTACAGATACCCAAATGTGTTCCACGCCATATTCACTCTACCTCCTCCACTGCCAGATCTATGAAGCAAGTGTCAGAAAAGAGATCACTCCACCTGTTTAGCGTCCTCTTACCTCTGATTATGCTAAAAAAAGAGTTGATTTACTTCTTGAGTGTAGGGTGTCAAGCATAAAATGTGAACAAGAACAATTGCAAACAATGAGATTTTGCATGTTGCATGTACAGATGTAGGAAAACACACTGCAAAGTGCGTATGTGTGAATGGGGGCTGAAAGCCAGACCGCATGGAGAGATTCAAAACAAACATAATGGCTTGCATATAACTGCAGTATATAGCATCACTTCACTAATACGCCTATTTACTGGTCAACCCTTTGTTGCTGGAGGCAATACATTTCTTCTGGAGTATGTGTTAAAGCACTTAACACTTTCCCTAACACTTTCCCTGTAGCAGATGAATAATACATGTAGCATGTCTCCATACATGGAACTAATATTTACACAGCATACAAAATATGGCTGATAAACTTCATTTGGATGCATTTGCACACAGAAAGCTCATATTTAATTAAATAACGATGAAGGGATTGTTCATATAAACCCTTTGGTTGCTAAATACTTTTTTGGGTTCATTTGCAAGTAGAAAGTCCATATATAATTAAATAATGATAGTGGGATGTTTTATATACAACCTTTAATGGATAAGAACTTTTTATGTACGTCATGTCTGTACCATCCCCTAGGTCGCCAAGGGCATGTATACTATATTGTGGCAATCAAAGGGTTAAAACAAGCTCACTGATGCAATAGCATTTGTGAACTTTTCTTAGTTTGTGTCTTGTATCACTTCAGTTTCATTTATCTTATTACAACCATGTCTGCATATTTACCGGCCCTCCCTTTTTTTTTTTCTGGGGGCAATACATTTCCACTGAAGCATCTTGTATGTGTTAAAGCACTTAACACCTTCCCTCTAGCAAATGAATAATACATCTAGAAAGTCTCAATACATGGAACTAATATTTATACTGAATATGAAAAATGACTGAGAAACTTCATTGTGATGAATTTGCACAGAGAAAGTCAATATTTAAAGAACATGTTACCCTAACATTTCATATTCCTGATATATGCCATTCGAGGGTATCTTGTACTGTACTTGTGTTAAAAAGTATTCTGTTCTCTTTGCATTGTTTTCTTTGTGTGAAAGATCTGGTGATCCCGCCAGTCCCCTGCTTTCCTATTTCAGACTAACTATGGTTAGTTTTTTGGCTGTGCTGGGATAAAAGCCTGTCTGTCCTCCAATGATCAGACTTGTGCAGACACGCTCCCGCTGCAAAATATATGTGAATCCTTACCTTGTTTTATAAGGTAAGCGTTCACATATATTTTAATTCAATATTGATACACAGTGTTTCCATATAAAACCTCTGATGTATTGTGTATGGTATGTCTGTACATTATTATTCATTTTATTATTATACAGGATTTATATAGCGCCAACAGTTTATGCAGTGCTTTGCAATGTAGATGGGGGACAGTACAATTACAATACAGTTCAATACAGAAGGAATTATGAGGGGCCTGTTCATGGAGCTTACAATCTAAAGGGAGGGGGAGGTGGTACAAAAGGTAATAGCTGTGGGGGATGATCTGATGGAGGTGACTCCGGTACATTTCTTCGGTGGAGGTGGGATAGGAGGTAGGGAATAAGTGAGTTTTCAGGGATCGCCCTGAAAGCGGACAGGGTATGGGCTGACTGGATATAGTGGGACAGGGAGTTACAGGGGATGGGAGAGGCCCTAGTGAAGTCCTGGAGGCGAGCATGGGAGGAGATAACAAGGGAGCTAGAGAGCAGGAGGTCTTAGGAGGAGCGGAGAGGATGATTTGGGCAATATCTGCAGATGAGGCTGGTGTAGCTGGGGCGATGTTGCGGATGGCCTTGTATGTTGTGGTTAGTATTTTGAATTTTATTCAGTGGGGTAGGGGAAGCCAGCAAAGAGATTGGCAGAGAGGAGAAGCAGTCACAGATCGATTAGTAAGGTGTATTAGTGTAGTAGCCACATTCATAATAGAGTGAAGGGGGATATCCTGTGTAAAGGTAGGCCAGCAAGGAGAGAGTTGCAGCCATCATGTAAATAAAATGGTTAAACCTAACTCACAGGTGCAATAGCATTTGTAAACTTGTTTTAAATGATAGCCTACCAGCTATCTGTAGAAGTGATTTGGGCAGCTACCTCGCTGCCTGATCAATTCTATAAGCTCAGTTGGTGTTTGTTTCCCCTTCCTCATCTACTGCCATACCTCTGGCTGTAGTCTCCACTGTTGTTGTGGAATATGTATTAAAGTTTATCTATGGCAA
The DNA here is from genome assembly GCA_018402905.1 of Glandirana rugosa. Lineage (NCBI taxonomy): Eukaryota > Metazoa > Chordata > Amphibia > Anura > Ranidae > Glandirana > Glandirana rugosa. Next base: position 1,589,703 of record BLSH010240563.1, read on the forward strand.
AAATGTAAAATCATATATTCATTTCCACATTATATTTCAATTATTTCTAGCCTACTGCCATCAATCTAAACTGCCTTGAAGTTTGTAAAGATCCCTGCACATTTAACCACTTGCCGACGGCTGATCGGCAAATGACGGCGACAAAGTGGCTCTGTAACACGAATCGCCATCATACGAAGGCGGCCGCGAGATCGAGCCTAGTGAGCGCGCCCGCGCACTCACTGTGTTCGGGGAGGGCCAGGGAGCGGGTGTGGCGGAGTCGATCTCCGCCGGCCACCCGCGATGCCCCCCCCCGGAGTGAAAGTACGGAGGTCCGTGTAAGTAAACACGAACCTCCGTTCTGTGAAGGGAGAAGGGCTGTGATCACAGCCTTCCTCTACATGGAGGCTAGGGCAGTCCCCACACAGTTAGAACACGCCCAGGAAACACAGTTAACCCTCAGAGTGCCCCCTACAGGTTAACCCCTTCACTGCCAATGGCATTTACACAGTAATCAGTGCATTTTTATAGCACTGATCGCTGTATAAATGCCAATGGTCCCAAAAAAGTGTCAAAATGGTCCGACATGTCCGCTGAAATATCGCACCGCTAAAAATCGCAGATCGCCGCCATTACTTGTAAAAAATAAAAAAAAACGAAAAACCCCAGAAATGAATTATAATCATCCGTAAGCGCGGCCACTTTTGCGCAAACCAATCAATAAACGCTGATTGCGATTTTTTTATCACAAATATGAGGAAGAATATAAATCGGCCAAAAACGGTGAAAAAAAAACGTTTTTTTATATTTTTTTTTTGGATTTGTATTTTAGCAAAAAGTAAGAAATTTGTTTTTTTTTTTTCAAAATTGTCGCTCTTCTTTTGTTTATAGCGGCGATCAGAAATGACGCAGAGGTGATCAAATACCGCCAAAAGAAAGCTCTATTTGTGGGAAAAAAAGTACGCAAATTTCATTTGGGTACAACGCCGCACGACCGCGCAATTGTCAGTTAAAGCGACGCAGCGCCGAATCGCAAAAAGGGCTCCGGTCCTAAAGCTGGAAATCCTTCCGGGGCTGAAGTGGTTAACTTGGATTCTGTTATTCAATATACCCTGTGAGTAGCACTGCTGTGTCACACAGTTCACAGAGCCTGCATTCTGAGCTAGAGAGGTGTTTGAGAGTATGAGTTCCAGGAGGCAGAGTCAATACAGGAATCACTAATTGTAGACAGAAATGTACCATTGGATATGTAGTCCTTAGCAATTGAAAGTAAGCAGCATAGGGGAAATTGTGTGTTACACACTCCTGACCTCTGCACTTTGTACATTACATTAGTGTACACTTTGTACGTTACAACTGATAAACACTAACACAATTTGATGCCTACATACAGTACGTTTGGGCCTATAGGGACTCAATACCTTTAATGTGGACATAGATCCAGATGGGGGTACCCCTTTCAATGTTACTGCAATCTGACCATACCTACAATTTGTTGCAGTGTGCTACATGAACTGCATTATGTTCATGGTGATCAATCGTTGCAGGGTGCGTTAAAGTGATTGTAAAGGAAAAAAAATAACAAACATGTTATACTTACCTGCTTTGTGCAGTGGTTTTGCACAGAGCAGCCCTGATCCTCCCCTTCTCAGGTTCCCCGCTGGTGCTCTGGGCCCCTCTCCCTTGCCAAGCGCCCCCATAGCAGGCCGCTTGCTGTGGGGGCACTCATGCGTGCTAGCTCATGAGCCAGCTCTCTGCGTTCATAAGACACAGAGAACGCGGCTCAGCCCCCGCCCCTTGCTCCCGCCTCACTGCCTGTGATTGACAGCAGAGGGCAGCCAATGGCTCCTGTTGGCGCATCTTAGCCAATCAGGAGGGAGATCACCGGGTCTCATGTATGCCGGTGGATCAAGATCGGGCTTAGGAAAATATAAGGGGTGCTGAGGGGGTATTTTAGCTTTGCATAGAATGCATGAAGGTAAAAAACCTACAGCCTTTACAACCACTTTAAGAATGAAGCCGTGATTTGTAGGTTTAGCAACAAATAAGGGCATGATCAAAGCAGCGGAAGTGGACATTTTGGTTAAGGCAAAGGTTAAACTTTTCATAGAATAAACATGCTTTTTTGTATAGTTCTTTAAGGTGGAAATCAAAGCACCAGAATAAAGACACAGCTCAAAGGAGAAAACCTTGGTACATGAATTAACGACCTTAATTCTAAAAATACATTATGCATGTATTATAGAATTGTCTTCTAAAATCAGGTCTCATGAAGTTGATAACTTGCTTTTTTTCCCTAACAAACAGCCTAATAGGATGAATCATTGCATGGGCATTGATGCCACAGAAGTTTTTCCACTACACACACTATGAGCCATGGTGGTCCTGGAAGTGGCAGAATTGCTGCCATATAATTGCTGTATCACCACTGCAGCCCATAGAAACCAATATCCAGATCAAATCTGGGATTTAGTTTATGATATCAGAAATGCCACCTGCAAAGGAATAATGATAAAATGTAAAGAACAACCAATTGGGGTAAAGATTGCTAGAGATGAAAAAGAAAAATTGATTTGGTTTTCTCTTAAACCTAATCCTAAAGTAGATATCGTATTAGTCTTTAAATATAATTATATCAACTAAAGTAGCCTCTTCCGATGTGGAAAATAGGTAAAAATAGCTTTTTGAACTATATGTTTTCCGATTAAATCCTGTGCACATTAGGCATGCGGACCATTATTCATTTGTTTGTGATTTGCATATTTTCCTGACAATGAGGAGACCTCTCTGACACTTGAAACCCTCTAAATGAAGCCTTATTACCAAACTGAATTCATGCAATATATAAGTTATCTACAATATTTTTCAATATAAATGCTAATTTTTAGCATTTTAAACCAAAGTTGAATAAAAAGAGAACTTTAAAGATGACTATTATTGCAGTATTGGGCCTAATGGAATAAGTGTGCATGTTTTAAAGTACATTGCTTTATGTCTAGTGCAAATTATTGCTATTTGTGATGGTGTGATGTTGACTGTGACATGTGAACTTTGCTGTTGACTTTGTTAAGCACAATGGCTCATATTATGTGTCTGTGTTATGCTTGCCATGGACATTGAAACTTTTCTTACACTTCAAGTATAACTAAACCCAAGAACAAAAATGTAATATAACGCAGCTTACCAATCATTAGATGTGGTGGTTGCATTGGTGTTCCTTTTTCAGAGCTAAGAATATTTTCTGGAATTACAAAAAAAACCTGTTGATCCTATTAGAAATCTTGCATTCTTGTAACACCTGTGGTCTGAATTCATTTTTCAAACAATGATATCAGTTTTCTTCACTATCTTCTGTGACTTAGAGAGGAGACTGCGAGTCAGGCCTTCTCGTCCACATCAGTGCCTGACCTCACAAATATGCTTCTGGAAGAAGGTGTTATAGCTGCAAACGCTGGGCCAACTCAATATTGAACCCTACGGACTAAGACTGGGATGCCAATAAAGTTCATGTGCGTGTAAAGGCAGGTGTCCCAATACTTCTGGTAATATAGTGTGTGTGTATATATATATATATATATATATATATATATATATATATACTGTAAGGGGGTTAGCTTGGCAGCGGGTGTGTGTGACCCCCTGGAAGGGTTCACTACACAATTTGGGCACAGCAAGACAGCAGTTGTAGGTGAAATCAACAAGGCAGTTTATTACACTATTTACAAGGTGAAAAAACAGAAACAAACAACAAATTAAATCCTAGGCCACTTGGCCACTAACTGCACGATATCTTTCCCTATCTGTCAGCTTGGTACAGCCTACTGCAGTACCTAGCTCCTATCTCTCACTGGGCACACTCAGCCAGACAGGCCTTACTGTTCAGGATGTTACGCTCCCCAGTCTGCTGACACAGAAACTGGTTCCAGGGTGGAGATTTGTAGAGGTCTAAATGAGCCAGCTCCACTCAGCTGTGCTCATACCTCTACCCCTGCAAAACTCCCAGCACTTCCCCCTAGTGGAAAAAATCTACTTAAAGCCTAAATCTAGGACACACATACCTGCCGTCCTTGACACAACCAGATGATTTACCCCCCCCCTCTTGTTTCAAACTGGGGTTTGCAACACAGGCAGTCAGGCACGCAGGTATCCGAGATAAATCATCTACATTCCCCATCTCAACACCAGGGCGATGCTTCACTGTGAAGTTACATTCTTGCAGGGCCAGGAACCACCTATTTATCCTTCTATTGGTCTCCTTGTTTAGAGCCATCCACGTTAAGGGTGCGTGGTCCGTAACTAGGTCAAAGTGTCTCCCCAGTAAATAATAGCGAAGGGAAACTAGTGCCCACTTCACAGCTAAACATTCCTTCTCAATTGTGGCATAGTTCTCTTTGTGGGATTTCAGTTTTCTGCTGAGATAAATGACTGGGTGCTCTTCCCTCTTCCAGACCTGGGACAACACTGCTCCTAAGCCTACGTCTGATGCATCAGTCTGTACTACAAAGTCCTTAGTGAAATCAGGGGAGTACAGCACTGGTTGGCTACATAAGGCTTTTTTTAAAGCCTGGAAGGCTGCTTCAGCCTCCGGGGTCAATTTCACCATGGTAGACTCTTTCCCTTTTGTCAGGATTGTTAGGGGAACAGCCTGTGAAGCAAAGTGAGGAATGAATCGCCGATAGTATCCAGCAATTCCGAGGAATGCTCAAACCGGCTTCTTACTGTTGGGACGCGGCCAACCATCTATGGCTTCAACTTTGTTGACTTGGGGTTTTATTACTCCCCTCCCAATAGTGTATCCCAGATATTTAGCCTCTTCCTGTCCAATGGTATATTTTTTGGGATTGGCCGTGAACCCAGCTTCCCTTATGGAGTCCAACATGGCTTGCACTTTTGGCAGATGTGAGGCCCAATCCGTACTGTGGATAATCACATCATCCAAGTAGGTTCCAGCATACTTCTGATGGGGCCTCAGAATCTTGTCCATTTTCCGCTGGAATATGGCTGGTGCATTTTGTAACCCAAACGGCATTCTTCTGTATTGGAATGCCCCCTCTGGTGTTACAAATGCCGTTTTCTCCTTTGCTGATTCAGCATGGGGAATTTGCCAATACCCCTTGGTGAGATCAAGGGCCGTCATATATCGGGCTGTTCCCAGCCAGTCGATCAGTTCATCTATGCCTGGCATGGGGTAGGTGTCAAATTTTGTAACTTTATTCAGCTGCTGGAAATCGTTACAGAATCCCCAGCTCCCATCGGATTTGGGCACTAAAAAGATCGGGCTGGACCAGTGACTCTGGGACTCTTCTATTACACCTAATTCAAGCATTCATTGAACTTCCCCACGTATTGCCTCCCGTCAGGCCTTTGGTATTCGATAAGGTTTTTGTTTCACTCTTTCATCTGGTGGGGTGATAACCTCATGCTCTACCCCAGATGTTTGTCCCGGCAGCTCAGAGAACACCTCTCTGTTGCGGAGCACAAACTCTTTCACCTCCTGTATTTGGAGTTTCGATAGGGTGACTGCTATTCCAACCTCAGGAATTAAGCAATCAGACTGAGTCTGCGACACCAAGGTTTCTGCGACTAGGGATTCCCTATCCCTCCAGGCTTTCAATAGATTAATGTGGTATATCTGTTCTGGCTTTCGCCATCCTGGTTGTCTGACCCTGTAGTTCACCTCACTCACTGTTTCAATTATTTCGTATGGACCCTGCCATTTGGCCAGAAATTTGCTTTCGACCATAGGGACAAGTACCAACACCCTATCCCCTGGTGAAAAAGTATGGGTCTTGGCCTTACGGTTATACACCCTTTGCTGTGCTAACTGTGCTAGGGCCAAGTGTTCTTTGACGATTGGCATTACCTGTGTAATTCTGTCTTGCTTCAGGACAACATGTTCAATCACACTCCGGTGAGGAGAACTCTCACTTTCCCAAGTTTCCTTGGCGATATTCAACAGCCCTCTTGGGTGTCTCCCATAGAGTAACTCGAAGGGCAAGAACCCGGTAGGGGATTGTGGTACTTCCCGAATAGCAAACACCAAGTAGGGTATTAAACAGTCCCAATCCTTTCCATCTCAATCCACCACCTTTATTAACATTTGTTTTAGGGTTTTGTTGAACCTTTCAACCAACCCATCTGTTTGAGGGTGATAAACGGATGTACGTAATTGTGTCACTTTGAACAACTTGCACAACTCTTTCATTACCCTGGACATAAACGGGGTACCCTGGTCTGTAAGCAATTCCTTACAAATACCCACACGGCTGAATAGCTCTTTGGCTATCGTCTTGGCGGAGGTATTCCTAAGAGTGATCGCTTCGGGATAGTGGGTGGCATAGTCCATTATGACCAAAATGTACTAGCGGACTTCAGTATCGGACCTACCAAATCCATTGTGATCCTCTCAAAGGGAACCTCAATGATGGGGAGAGGTACCAGTGAGTTACGGAAATCCGACAAAGGTGCCGACTTCTGACACACAGGGCAGGAGGAACAATCATTTTCTATTTCCTTCATGACCCCAGGCCAATAGAACCTTTGCAATACTCTCTCTCTGGCTTTCTCCGCCCCCAAATGACCTCCCAAAATGTGCCCATAGGCTAATTCCAATAACAACTTCCTTTAGGGTTTGGGTACCACAAGTTGCTCAATGGTTTCATCCGCCTTTTGAGCAACCTGATACAACAGATCCCTTTCCACCATAAAGTATGGGTAACCGCAAGACTGATCTGGGTTCACTAATTCATCATCTATCTTTAGCACATTTTCCCGTGCTTTTATCAGGGTGGGGTCTTTTATCTGTTCTGTGGCAAAACTTTCCCTGTGAACCTCTAAATCAGAGAACTCAACAGACGGCATGTTTTCGTCTGAAGAAACTCCCCAGTTTTCCGAGTGTCTCCGGCCAACACCGACATGGGAAATCTGGAGAGGTCTCACCATTCTCAGAGGATACCTGGGATTCCTCTTCCTTGCCTCTAGGGGCCTCTGTGGGGGGGGGGGGGGTTCAGGACCAACCCAGAGTTCCCAGAATTTTGGAATATCCCTCCCCACAATGACATCATGTGGCAAGTGAGGCACCAACCCCACCTGATGAGTTATGTTACCTTTGGGGGTCTCAAAAACCACTTTAGCCATAGGATACTCTCTGGTGTCCCCATGTACACAAATAACACCCACCTTGTCATTCCCAGAGACCTCTGTAGTAACTAATTCAGCTTTGATCAATGTCACCAGACTACCTGAATCTAGCAACACAACAACATTTTTACCATTAATACACATTTTGCATAAATGTTTTTCAGTTCCCCGAGTGGCAGTGCATGAAACTGTCGCAAACAGTGACTGACGTCTGTCTCTTAGATAGTCACATTCCATAGGATCATCCACAACTGGGCAATTGGCTGCAATATGTCCCTCTTGCCGGCAAGGGTAACAAATAAACTTTGTCGCTGCTTCCTGCGACTTTGACTGTGTTCAAAATACATTATGCAAACTTCCCGCCCTCTCACTCTCTCCACCCTTACCCCTTGGAGTGATCTTACCCGCCGCTGGGGATAGTCTGGTCTTAGGGTGGAAAGTCTGTGAGTCCCTGGGAGAGGCAGTCAGGTTCTTTGTAGCCAAGTGCCTCTCTACCAGATCCACAAGCTTGTCAGCCATGTCCGGGTTTCCATGGTTTACCCACTTTTGGATAGCAGTAGGTAGAGATCTCAGGAACTGATCCATTACCACACGTTCCACAATCTTTGGTGCTGTCAGAGTTTCAAGTTGCAGCCACTTCCTGCCCAGGTGAATGAGATTATACATTTGCGACCTGGGGGGCTTTTCAAGTTGGAAAGTCCAGTTATGCACACGCTGAGCCCGGGCAGCCAGGGTGACACCCAGCCATGCCAATATTTCTGTTTTTAGCACAACATAGCCTACTGCTGTACCTAGCTCTTATCTCTCACTGGGCACACTCAGCCACACAGGCCTTACCGTTCAGGATGTTACGCTCCCCAGTCTGCTGACACAGAAACTGGTTCCAGGTTGGAGCAATTCCCTATGCTTGCTGGGAGTTTTTGTAGAGGTCTAAGTGAGCCAGCTCCACTCAGCTGTGCTCATATCTCTACCCCTGCAAAACTCCCAGCACTTCCCCCTAGTGGAAAAAATCAGTATAAAGCCTGAATCTCGGACATACATACCTGCCGTCCTTGACACAACCAGGTGATATACCTCGTCTGCTGTCACAATATATATATAATTTATTTACAGTATGTATATATATATATATATACATACATACAGTATCTCACAAAAGTGAGTACACCCCTCACATTTTTGTAAATATTTTATTATACCTTTTCATGTAACAACACTGAAGAAATTATACTTTGCTACAATGTAAAGTAGTGAGCGTACAAGTTGTATAACAGTGTACATTTGCTGTCCCCTCAAAATAACTCAACACACATCCAGTAATGTCTAAACCGCTGGCAACAAAAGTAAGTACAACCCTAAGTGAAAATGTCCAAATTGGACCCAAAGTATCAATATTTTGTGTGGCAACCATTATTTTCCAGCACTGCCTTAACCCTCTTGGGCATGGAGTTCACCAGAGCTTCACAGGTTGCCACTGGAGTCCTCTTCCATGCCTCCATGATGACATCACAGAGCTGCTAGATGTTAGAGATCTTGCACTCCTCTACCTTCAATTTTAGGATGCCCCACAGATGCTCAATAGGGTTTAGGTCTGGAGACATGCTTGGCCAGTCCATCACCTTTACCCTCAGCTTCTTTAGCAAGGCAGTGGTCGTCTTGGAGGTGTGTTTGGGATCTTTATCATGTTGGAATGCTGCCATGCGGCCCAGTCTCTGAAGGGAGGGGATAATGCTCTGCTTCAGTATGTCACAGTACATGTTGGCATTCATAGTACCCTCAATGAACTGTAGCTCGCCAGTGCCGGCAGCACTCATGCAGCCCCAGACCATGACACTCCCACCACCATGCTTGACTGTAGGCAAGACACACTTGTCTTTGTACTCCTCACCTGGTTGCCACCACACAGGCTTGACACCATCTGAACCAAATCATTTTATCTTGGTCTCATCAGACCACGGGACATGGTTCCAGCAATCCATGTACTTAGTCTGCTTGTCTTCAGCAAACTGCAGCTTTCTTGTGCATCATCTTTAGAAGATGCTTCCTTCTGGGACGACAGCCATGCAGACCAATTTGATGCAGTGTGCAGCGTATGGTCTGAGCACTGACAGGCTGACCCCCCACCCCTTAAACCTTTGCAGCAATGCTGGCAGCACTCATACATCTATTTCCCAATGACAACCTCTGCATGTGACACTGAGCACGGGAACTCAACTTCTTTGGTCCATAAAGGCGAGGCCTTTTCTGTGTGGAACCTGTCCTGTTAAACCACTGTATGGTCTTGGCCACCATGCTGCAGCTCAGTTCCAGGGTCTTGGCAATCTTCTTAAAGCCTAGGCCATCTTTATGTAGAGCAACAATTATTTTTTTCAGATCCTCTGTGAGTTCTTTGCCATGAGGTGCCATGTTGAACTTCCAGTGACCAGCAATAACACCAAATGTAACACACCTGTTCCTCATTCACAGCTGAGACCTTGTAACACTAACAAGTCACATGACACTGGGGAGGGTAAATGGCTAATTGGGCCCAATTTGGACATTTTCACTTAGGGGTGTACTCACTTTTGTTGCCAGCGTTTAGACATTAATGGCTGTGTGTTGAGTTATTTTGAGGGGACAGCAAATTTACACAGTTATAAAAGCTGTGCACTCACTATTTTACATTGTAGCAAAGTGTAATTTCTCCAGTGTTGTCACATGAAAAGATATAATAAAATATTTACAAAAATGTGAGGGGTGTACTCACTTTTGTGAGATACTTTATATATATGTAGCACCCTCTACTTAGGTAGGTGCTAGAATAGGATTTTTGTTCTGTAGGATAGGTAAATTTAGGCAGGCCTGGCTAGCAGCCAGGCCTGTTTGTTTTGGTTTGTGTGGACTGGGAGTGGCTCAGAGTAGCAGCTGGTGACTCACAGGCAGCATCACTAAGACTTTCCTCTTCTTTCCAGAGGCTTCTGGAGAGCTCTGGAAAGAGAGGGGGAGAGGTGGAGCTGTCTGGGGTATTCTGGGGAGCACTGACCAATCCCCAACTTGGATTGGCAGGGGTCAGACCTCTTCAAATACCCAGGGTCAGCCCAGCTGGGGAGGAGTTGTCGGATGGAAGAACTGGAGATGGAGTACTAGGCCGTCAGAGACTTTGAGGGAGCTCCCCAGTCAGGGGGGGGGGGTGACCTTGGGTCTGTGGCACGGGTGCATGACAGATTTCTTCAAGATATCCTGAAGTTTCTGGACAGGAGGCACAGGAGGAGCAAGAGAGGACAGCAGTAGCTAGTACTGTGGGGCAAGTCTTCAGGAGGGATCAACCAGTTGCAGCCAGGAGGGCTGGTGAGTGACATGCACAGTCAGGAGGACTGGGGAGGCATGCCTGAAAGGACTGAGAGGATACAGTCAGGGATGGATCCAGAGACAGTGGAGTGGGCTGTGGTGTCATGGGCAGTGGAGTCGGGCAGCTGCAGCCAGCATGTGATTGAAGTAAGCCTGTGGGTGCCTGCGGGCAGGACTATGCTACAAATGTTCCCTTCAGTGAGGCATGGGCCACAAACTTTATTGTTGCTACCGGCAACCACTGGAAAAGTCAGCGATCATCTGTTCCAAATTGCTCGGGCACAGTCGGTGCTGAGCGACATACCTGGACAAGTCCTGCTAGTATCAGCATGCCTGCAAACATCAGTTTGTCTAACAAGGGGTTACAGTAATGTACACGGGGAGGGGCCTGCCCTGGAGGAGACCCTGGGTTCCCTTCTAGCAGTAGACACCACAAGGTGGAGGAAGATGGTGGAGTGTGGTCGTTTGCTACCAACTTTAGTGTGGTTGCCTGAACAGCAGGAGCGGACACTGGTGGACACTGGTGTCCGTCTGGAGCATCACAGGGGATTCGCCCTCGGGATGACTGATGGGACGGAGCGGCTGTGCCTACTATGCCCTGCATGCCAGATCCCGATCGCTGTGGTCAATGCATGGGTCCGGTGTGGACATTGCGGCGAACCACTTACCCGGCTAGTGTCCAGCCAGCAGGAGCCACAATACTACAACGTGTACCTGCACTCAGGACTATGTTGCTTACAGCTGCGGAAGGCCAGAGAGGGCCTGGAATCATTCCTAAAAGGCGGGGTAGAGTCGGTGCCTGGGGATTCCCCTGTGAAGATTGAGGACATCGTGGAAGAGGAGTCTGCTATGGCCTGCGGCCTGATCGGGACTCAGTCACTGTAAGTACGGCCCAGCAGGAGCCAGATGTCTCTGAAATGCCGGCTGCCTCTGTGTCGTTAGCTGTCCTAGTACAGAAGAAGCCAGTGTTGGAGGGGTGTGCGCCCTCAGGTGAGCTGGATGGGGAAGGCAAGGACAGGGCCATTGATTGGGGTTCCCCCAGAATGCGGGCTGAATTTTGGTCCCTAGAGAGACTGGCGGAATGGTCATCTCACAGTAGTGAATCAGGAGAGGATGAATGGGAGACAGGAGGTTCCTAAGCCTTGGAAACTCAGTCTGATGGAGGAGATGTGCCAGAGCCAGAGTTGGGATCTGAAAAAGCAGCAGAAACCTCCATCCACATGGGAGGATGACACTGTCTGGGACTATTTGCATGTCCCTAAGCCCTTGCGGTTGCCAGATAGTGAGACCTGGGACCGTTTTATGGACATTCAACATGAATGGCGGCTGGGGAGAGCAATCTATAAGGACCGGGTGCTCATTGTGAAGGAAGGACAGCTTACAAAGAGCCACTCAGTCTTCATTTGGGAGGAAGGGGAAGACAGGAGGAGATTGCCTGACCTGCATTTTTATGCATGAAGAGACTGTAGGGGATTACAGCCTGCATAAAGATGCCACACATGAACTGCTGGAGCGTAGCAGAATGTGCCTTTCTCCTGACTTTGCCAGATCAGACCAGCCTGCCACCCTGTGTGCCCAATGGATGGACCTTTCCCATTGCAAGGACATTCAGGTGAGGTCTGTTCATAAACTAACTCTTTTAGGAGCCTGTTTGCCCAAGCAGGGGCCCCTCCCATCAGGAACTCAGAAGAACTGAGGACCATTCTCTTTATTACTGTATGTTTTTTCCCCATTGTTTATGTCGGCAGGTCATAACCCCCTCCTGACAGAACAATAAGAAAAATGTGCTAAAGTGAGCTTTTGCTTAATATTTCTGTCGGCAGGATGATAACCCCCTCCTGACAGAAACTGTATAAAGTATATAGGTGGCTGTTAGTTTAGGATGCTGTCGTCTTTGTGTTTTTCGGGATCCCCTGGGATGGGACGGCTGTCCATCCCCTCCAGCTGGAGTCAAGTTTTCCTGCAGGCAGAGTATCTCTCTAGAGGGAGAGGTGCTCTGGCTCAAATGTGTATATTGTGTGTTATCATTAGCTGTAGGGACCTGTAGTTAGGTTCATGCTGTTTTTTTAACAGATGTAAATACCTACCAGAGATCTATATATATTTTTGTACATATTTATTTATTTATACATATCCCCATCCAAGTTATTTCCTCTTTTCCCTTCCAATTTATCTTATGGGATACTCTTGCTCCTGGGCCCTGGATCAATTTTTTAAAATTTTCCCAGTTGAGGGACCAGCTGGATTTAATGGGAAGTGAGTGTAGTACCCTCTACTTAGGTAGGTGCTAGAATAGAATTTTTGTTCTGTAGGATAGTTACATTTAGGCAGACCTGGCTGGTAGCCAGGCCTATTTGTTTTTGTTTGTGTGGGCTGCGAGTGCATTAGAGTAGCAGCTGATGACTCACAGGCAGCATCACTAAGACCTCCCTCTTTTTACAGGGGCTTCTGGAAAGAGAGGAGGAGAGGAGAGGTGGAGCTGTCTGGGGTATTCTGGGAAGCCCTGACCAATCCCCAACTTGAATTGGCAGGGGGCAGGCCTCCTCAAATACCCCAGGTCAGCCCAGCTGGGGAGGAGTTGTCGGGTGGAAGAACAGGAGATGAAGTACTAGGCTGTCGGAGCCTTTGAGGGAGCTCCCCAGTCTGGAGGGGTGACCTTGGGACGGGGCTCAGGTGCAGGACAGATTCCTTCAATACATCCTGAAGGTTCTGGACAGGAGGTCCAAGAGAGGACAGCAGGAGATAGTACTGCCGGGCATGTCTCCAGGAGGGAGCAACCGGTTGCAGCCAGGAGGGCTGGTGAGTGACATGCACAGTCGGGAGGACTGGGGAGGCATGCCTGAGAGGACTGAGAGGATACAGTCAGGGATGGGTGCAGAGCCAGCAGAGTGGACTGTAGTGTCATGGACAGTGGAGTCGGGCAGCTGTAGCCAGGAGGGCTGGTAGGGCCTGAATAAGTCTGACTGGGCTCAGTAGTCCATCGTTGGGACAGCTAGCACAAGACTTTTTCTACACATAAAGGGCCCCACAGTCCCTGCCCCCAAAGGCAGTTCTTGAGGTCTGACTCTGCTTCCACAAGGAGTGCAAAGGTTCTTCTCTACTAGAGTTGAGCTAACCCGAACTGTAAAGTTCTTTTTTTTTTAAAGGTGTTTATTTTGCATTTTCAACTACACAAAACAACTACACATTTTCAACTACACAAAACATTTACATAGATCTATGTATACAAGTGCCATTAACATTCATGGCATAATGGTAGGCTATGCAGAGCCCGTAAGATCCATTGTTAAAGTGGTTATCACATCGGCAAGGCCTGACACATCATGAATACACACTCTTAAAATAAGCAAAATTTAAACAAACAAAACAAAACAAACTCCCCCCCTCCCATTCCGAACTGCAAATGTTCGGGTCCGTACCGAACTTTGGGTTTTCTTGGACCCGGACCCAAACTTTTCAAAAAAAGTCCGGGTTTGGGGTTCTGGTATGTTATTACACGTGTTGAATAGCTGCAGAGGGCAGCCAATCAACAAGTGTTTCACTGGTTTTCCCTAGAAGCCATCACAGCCATGCCTACTAATGGCATGGCTGTGATTGGCCAGTGCACCATGTGACCCAACCTCTATATGGGGCTGGAGTCACCGTGCTGCATGTCATATGCTCTCAGGATAGTTTAGGGAGAGGATGCTGCTGGCTCTGTGAGGGACAGATTGCAGATATTATAGAACATCTCATCCTGTGCATTACTGAACAATCTGATTGTGGACTAGGGAGAGATACTAGTACTGCTGCTTTGAAGGACAGATTGCAGACCTCATCCTGCTGCACAGAACGATCTGACTGGACTAGGTAGAGTCTGTTGCTTTAAGGGAAAGATTATTGTTCTAAAATCATCTCCAAGTTGTACAGGGAAAGGTTCCAGCTGTTGCTTTAAGGGAAAGATTAGTGTTCTAAAATCATCTCCAAGTTGTATAGGCAAAGCGTATTGTATCCGCATAGAGCCATATTATTGTTATAAAATCATCTCCAATACAACTTGGAGATCATTTTCTAACAATAATATGGCTCTATGCGGTTACAATACACTTTGCCTATAGAACTTGGAGATGATTTTCTAACAATAATATGGCTCTATGCGGCTACAATACACTTTGCCTATAGAACTTGGAGATGATTTTCTAACAATAATATGGCTCTATGCGGCTACAATTCACTTTGCCTATAGAACTTGGAGATGATTTTCTAACAATAATATGGCTCTATGCGGATACAATACACTTTGCCTATAGAACTTGGAGATGATTTTAGAACAATAATCTTTCCCTTAAAGCAACAGCTGGAAACTTTCCCTGTACAACTTGGAGATGATTTTAGAATCTAAAATCATCTCCACGTTCTATAGGGAGAGGTTCCTACTGTTGCTTAAAGGGATAGATTATTGTTTCTTGCACAAAATTAAAAAGTGCATCTACATAGCTGGTTTAAAAAAAAAATAAAAAAAAATTCTAAAAACTAAATTTGCGGCCAGCGGTGCATTTCTTGCACAAAAAAAAAAATAAAAGTGTTGGCTACCTCCTCCTCCACCGCCACTTTCACCGCCTCCTCAACCTCCAACTCCACATCCACCTCCATTTTTGATTTTTTTATGTGATTTTATCTTAAAAATTATTTTAATTTATTTCCCTATTCCCATTTCTTTGTAGGGCACTTGTCCAACTCTTACCCCCATTTTCCTTCCTTTTGCAGACCTCTAGGACTTGCCAGGACTTTGTTACAGCCATTTTTGTGCCTAAAAGTTCGGGTCCCCATTGATTTCAATGGGATTCGGGGTCCGGGTCAAAGTTCGGGTCAAGTCCGGACCTGAACCCGGACTTTGTCCGTAAGTTTGGCTGAACCTGCCGAACCCGGACTTCCAGAGGTTCGATCAACTCTACTCTCTACAGCTTGGTGGCAGGGGACAGGCCTTTCTCCTCCAGAATCCTACAGAAATCAAACTGTATGGGTGTCAGATCGTTAATACAGAGATAAGACATAAATGCTTTAAAAATAAAACACACTTGTTCCCTACATTAGAGCATGAAAAAAACCTTGAATTCCCGACAGTTAAAAGTTTGGTCACGGCTCTGACAACTCTGTATTTTTTATTATTATTATTTATATTTATTCTAGGAACTATCACACTCAAAATAAAAGATAGATAAACTTCATTCTGAGAAAAATTGGGAGCACTGAGGTTAAACCATATCCAAGATGCTGATCTTATTTTCATCCAGTCCATATAAAATGAAGAAATAGCCTTTTTTTCCGCATAGAAAGTAATCCATGTGAAATAAGGTTTAGCAGTGTTCACGTCTTATCCATTTGTAGTTACAATTGGCAATAGAGCTGATGAAATGAACCGTGCCCAATTCAGATTTATGCATGACTTACTGTATATACTGTTCCTACCACAGTGAATGTGAAGCAGAAGTTCTGCTATGTGCAGTGCTGTATGTCAGTGTGCGTAGAACAGAATAATACAACCTTAGAATGCTGGACAAGTACCAGTGCAGTCATCCCATATTTTTGTCCTTTATTAAATATATTAATTACTAGTTTTATGTAACATATTTAAAACGGGGTTGATTTACTAAAGGTATATAAGCTGCTCACTTTGCAAGGAAATTGTCCCCAGACATTAGTGAATGTGGTGAAATTTCACTTTCCAAGAATACCCAATCATGTACAAGGAAAATTAAAGAAAAAAACAAAACAGTATATTTGCTTGGACATGTTTAGATGATGAAGGTCAGCAGAGTTCAGTCGAGCTTCACCTCATGCATGGGCGTCCGCAGATAGGGGCAAGGGGGGATCGGATCGGGGGTTGCCCACTAGGTCCTTATCCTCTTGGGCTATGTATGAAGTCTCTGATCGTCTCATATGCCATGTCCAGTCACAGACCATCTCCTGTACTATGTCTGCAGTGTCTGACCATCTCCTGTACTATGTCTGCAGTGTCTGACCATCTCCTGTACTATGTCTGCAGTCTCTGGCCATCTCCTGTACTATGTCTGCCGTCTCTGACCGTCTCTTGTACTATGTCTGCAGTCTCTGACCATCTCCTGTACTATGTCTGCCGTCTCTGACCGTCTCTTGTACTATGTCCGCGGTGTCTGACCATCTCCTGTACTATGTCCGCAGTCTCTGACCGTCTCTTGTACTATGTCCGCGGTGTCTGACCGTCTCCTGTACTATGTCTGCAGTCTCTGACCATCTCCTGTACTATGTCTGCAGTCTCTGACCATCTCCTGTACTATGTCTGCAGTCTCTGACTGTGATAATGTGATAATGTCAAAAAGCGGCATAGCATGGGTGACCTTAAAATGATGCCCCCCCTGAAAAAATTTCTGCGGACACCCATGACCTCATGCATATACTCCTTGTAAAGTGCAGCTTCCTATGCAAAGTGAACAGTCTATTTGCCTTTAGTAAATCAACCCCATGGTGTTCATAGAATGCTTTCACTACAGTGCAGAAAGACCATTGGTGTTGACTGTTATATACCCATCTTTTAAAGAGACCCAGTCATGAGTAAACTTATAGAAGAATCTTAACACTTAAAACAAATATGTTACTTAGCTTATGCAGAGCAATGTAATAGGTTAATTGGATAATCTGCCCCCACACATGCTTTTACTTGTCTTCCCAGTGCTCCAGAGTTGATGCCAGGGCATCTTGGCGTACATTGTATCTCTGGCTGTGTGATTCTCTCTACTGTGTGAGACTATTCTCTAGTCAACTAACTGGTTACTGTACCCTGAATGGGTCGCGGTAAAGCTGAACTAAATACTCAGATTAAAAAAAGTAAATATATACACTCACTGGCCACTTTATTAGGTACACCTTGAACATGGCACGATTGATGGTGCCAGACAGGCTGGTCTGACGATTTCAATGCACAACCATATCTAGGGTTTACAGAGAATGGTCCATAAAAGAGAAAGTATCCAGTGAGCCGCAGTTGTGTGGACTAAAATGCCTTGTTCATGTCAGAGGAGAATGAGCAGACTGGTTTGCGGTGATAAAAACCCAACAGTAACTCAAATAAGCACTTGTTACAATCATGGTATGCAGAATACCATCTCTGAACGCAAAACACATCAAACCTTGAAGCGGGTGGGCTAGAGCAACAGAAGACCACACCGGGTGCCACTCTTGTCAGCTAAGAACATTAAATTGAGGCTACAATTCGCACAGGTTCACCAAAATTGGACAATAGAAGATTGGAAAAACGCTGCCTGATCTTGATTTCAGCTGCGTCATTCAGATGGAAGGGTCAGATATTGGCGTATGGCGTAAACAACATCAAAGCATGTATCCATCCTGCCTTGTATCAATAGTTCAGGCTGGTGGTGTAATGGTGTGGGGGATCTTTTCTTGCCACACTTTGGGCTTCTTAGTACCAAATGAGCATGGTTTAAACCACACAGCCTACCTAAATATTGTTGGTGACCATGTCCATCCCTTTATGACTACAGTGTCCCCATATTCTGGTGGCTTCTTCCAGCAGGATAATGCACCATGTCACAAAGCTCCAATCATCTCACTGCTGGTTTCTTGAACATGACAATGAGGTCACTGAACTCCAATGGCCTCCACGGTCACCAGATCTCAATCCAATAGAGGACCTTTGGGATGTGGTGGAATGGGAGATTTGCATCATGGATGTGCAGGCAACAAATCTGCAGCAACAGCGTGATGCTGTCATGTCAATATGTACCAAAATCTCTGAGGAATGTTTCCAACACCTTGTTGAATCTATGCTACCAATAATTAAGGCAGTTCTGAAGGCAAAAGAGGATCTAACCCAGTACTAGTAAGGTGTACCTAATACAGTGGCCAGTGAGTGTATATATATGAATTGGTTTACCTGCCCTGAATTTGTATGTCTACACCTTCATTCCTGATATTTACACAGCTTTGCCACACAGCACAGACCTGTCTGGCAAGGGAAGGGGCCTGACTGTGCAGTTTCCCTTTCATGTACAGATCTCCTTCCCTTCTCTACCCTGTGACTGGACAGTGAATGGAGAAGCAGCATGCTGATGAGCTCTGTCACTCTCTCCTCCTGTGGGTAGCTGCTTGCACTACACCTCATTGGCTCCTTGTGCTGCTTCCCCTTTCCTCTCTCTGAGCTAGGCAAGGGAGAAGTTGTGCCCATAGTGGAGATTTGCTTTCTCTTTTTGTCCTGGTGACCACTGTCACTGGGTCTGAAGATGAGGAAAAATTAAAGATGTCTAGTGATCACCATAAAAAGGCATAAGGGAAAGTCTTCCAGTGGGAAAACTTGTGCTAACAACTGTGTAGGACGGAATCTTTGGAGAGATATCCAATCACTTCCTGCTGTGTCTACAGGACAGTAAAGGGAAATGTTTTGAATGGCACACAGATGACAAAAAAATCTGGTTAGAAATACTGTAAGCTGAAGAAACACAGTAAAATGTAAATGCAGAAAAGCGCCAGAACACAAGAAAATACTGAAAAGACATTAACCACTTTAATTCCAGTCCAGTTCTGACACTTCTCTTATACGTGTAAACAATCTGCATTTTACTTCATTTTACTGCAAATTACT
Source organism: Glandirana rugosa (assembly GCA_018402905.1). Lineage (NCBI taxonomy): Eukaryota > Metazoa > Chordata > Amphibia > Anura > Ranidae > Glandirana > Glandirana rugosa. The sequence continues at coordinate 1,608,763 of BLSH010240563.1, forward strand.
TAGAACTCCCAAACATTATATATTTTTTTAAGCAGAGACCCTAGAGCAGTGGTTCTCAACCTCAGTCCTCAAGTACCCCCAACAGGCCATGTTTTCAGGTTTTCCTTTATCTTGCACAGGTGCTTTAAATCAGAGTAAATGGTTTGGTATTTTGGACAGCTATTTTATCTAAGAGAAATTCCCAAAACATGGCTTGTTGGGGGTACTTGAGGACCGAGGTTGAGAACCACTGCCCTAGAGAATAAAATGGTGAGCGTTGCATTTTTTTTGTCACGCAATATTTGCTAAATTTTCTTTTTGCAAAAGTACATTTTTAGTGAACACAAACACATAATACCCAATTTTTTGGTAAAATATAAAAGATAATGTTACGTCAAGTATATAGATATCAAACATGTCACGCATATGAGCACGGGAGGGGGTTGGGGATGCTTTAAATTTTTTATTATATATATATATATATATATATATATATATATATTTTTTTTTTTTTTTACTGTCCTTTTTTAAATCAACTTTATTGTTTTCACAAGGGATACACAACATCTCTTGTGATAGCATGGGTCATCACCAGTCCCTCTTTATGGAGAGATATGAGACCCCAGATCTCTCCTCTGGCCTCCAAAGCAGCTGATGAAAGCAGCGGTTTGTCAACAAACAAACCAGAAGTGATTAAATCCTCATTGCTTCCAATTTCCAACATAAGACAGTGGGGGAAAAATCAGTTCCTCTCACTGTGTGAAGGAAAGTAAATGCCGCCGGTTGGATTGGTCCCAGGCTCTCCTGTCCCATCGTTGGTGGCAGCGGCGGGGAGGTGGAAGACCTCATTTGGCTGCCTGTAAAAGTGAATCAGTAGCTGTATAGCAGCTCAGATCACTTTTACATGAAAGAGAATCGTAAGCTAAAAGAAATGGTACTTGGATCATGGTTGAAGCCTCATCCATGAAGCCGGTATAGCCACCTCAATACGAGGCCGTATATATATATATATATATATATATATATATATATATATATATATATATATATACTGTATATACAGTATCTCACAAGTGAGTACACCTTCACATTTTTGTAAATATTTTATTATATCCTTTCATGTGACAACACAGAAGAAATCACACTTTGCTGCAATGTAAAGTAGTGAGTGTACAGCTTGTATAACAGTGTAAATTTGCTGTCCCCTCAAAATAACTCAACACACAGCCATTAGCATCTAAACTGCTGGCAACAAAAGTGAGTACACCCCTAAGTGAAAATGTCCAAATTGGGCCCAATTATCCATTTTCCCTCCTCAGTGTCATGTGACTCGTTAGTGTTACAAGGTCTTAGGTGCGAATGGGGAGAAGGTGTGTTAAATTTGGTGTTATCACTCTCACTCTCTCATACTGGTCACTGGATGTTCAACATGGTACCTCATGGCAAAGAACTATCTGAAAAAAAGAATGTTTGCTCTACATAAAGATGGCCTAGGCTATAAGAAGATTGCCAAGACCTCGAAATTGAACTGCAGCACAGTGGCCAAGACCATGCAAAGGTTTAACAGGACAGGTTCCACTCAGAACAGGCCTCGCCATGGTCGACCAAAGAAGTTGAGTGCACGTGCTCCACGTCATATCCAGAGGTTGTCTTTGGAAATAGATGTGTGAGTGCTGCCAGCATTGCTGCAGAGGTTAAAGTTGTGGGGGGTCAGCCTGTCAGTGCTCAGACCATGCGCCGCACACTGCATCAAATTGGTCTGCATGGCTGTTATCCCAGAAGGAAGCCTCTTCTAAAGATGATGCACAAGAACGCCCACAAACAGTTTGCTAAAGACAAGCAGACTAAGGACATGGATAACTGGAACCATGCCCTGTGGTCTGAGACCAAGATAGACTTATTTGTTTCAGATGGTTTCAAGTGTGTGTGGTGGTAACCAGGTGAGGAGTACAAAGACAAGTGTGTCTTGCCTACAGTCAAGCATGATGGTGGGAGTGTCATGGTCTGGGGCTGCATGAGTGCTGCTGACACTGGTGAGCTACAGTTCATTGAGGGAACCATGAATACCAACATGTACTGTGACATACTGAAGCAGAGCATGATCCCCTCCCTTCGGAGACTGGGCCGCAAGGCAGTATTCCAATATGATAACGCCCCCAAACACACCTTCAATACGACTTCTGCCTTGCTAAAGAAGCTAAGGGTAAAGGTGATGGACTGGCCAAGCATGTCTCCAGACCTAAATTCTATTGAGCATCTGTGGGACATCCTCAAATGGAAGGTGGAGGAGCGCAAGGAGTGGAAGAGGATACCAGTGGCAACCTGTGAAGCTCTGGTGAATTCCATGCCCAAGAAGGTTAAGGCAGTGCTGGAAAATAATGGTAGCCACACAAAATATTGACACTTTGGGCCCAATCTGGACATTTTCACTTAGGGGTGTACTCACTTTTGTTGCCAGCGGTTTAGACATTAATGGCTGTTAGTTGAGTTATTTTGAGGGGACAGCAAATTTACACTGTTATACAAGCTGTACACTCACTACGTTACATTGTAGCAAAGTGTCATTTCTTCAGTGTTGTCACATGAAAAAATATAATAAAATATTTACAAAAATGTGAGGGGAGTACATACTTTTGTGAGATGCTGTATATATATATATATATATATATATATATATATATATATATATATGGCGGTATAGAGGTGGCTAATGTGCATTTTGAATGGATGTGCAGAGATATAATTGATGGTTATGAAATTTTAATCTGCAGTATTTTTGGAAATGGAAAATATGATTGCAGAGTAAAACAGCTGAAAGGCGTGCCTCAATATCATTATAATGCATATGCCAAGAACGTACAAAATATATGTCTACCAAACACACAGGTAGAATGGTTCTAAAAGTGGATATACAGTGACACTGCACATTGACACATGGACATTAATTGTCCATGTACTAAAGGATCTTTAAACTGGTTTTGTATGGTGTGTGATAACCATGTCAGCAGACAAGTGCTTGTGTCACCAGGGATTTGGTGAAATGGAAAGCTACCTCTGCTTTGCTATTCATAACTATGGATACATATGTGCAGAGATAAGTGGAGATAACGATCACAGGCTGTAATAGTAAGATTGCCCTACATGCCCTGAATAGTAAATGTAACGTAATAAGTGAAACAGAAGCTGTTCAAGAGTTGTATTGTTCTTTCTAAATGATCAGATCCCTGTGAGCACGTGAAGCTAAAGTTTTATGAAAATCATTAAGTTAGAACTGAAGGCAGACATTAAAGACCCAAATTTAATCCATTTATACCATACAGTCATTAAAAAGCCTTAAAGAGATTGTAATGCTGAAGGTTTTTTTTAACTTAATGCATTCTATGTATTAAGATAAAAAGCCTTCTGTGTGCAGCAGCCTCCCTCAGCCCCCCTAATACTTACCTGAGCTCCATCTAGATCCAGCGATGTTGTAGGAATGTCTCGGCTGCCCGGGACCCCCCTCCTCATTGTCTGAGACAGCAGCGGGGCGCCATTGGCTCCCGCTGCTGTCAATCAAAGTCAGTCAGCCACTGAGGAGAGAAAGGGAGCGGAGCCAGGCTGCAGCTCTGTGCCTGAATGGACACAGGGACCTGTGGCTCAGCTCGGGTGCCCCCATAGCAAGCTGCTTGCTGTGGGGGCACTCAACAGGAGCACCAAAGAGGGACCTGAGAAGAGGAGGATCCGGGCTGCTCTGTGCAAATCCACTGCACAGACCAGGTAAGTGTAACATGTTTGTTATTTTTAAGGAAAACTTTAAGCGCCCATTCAAATGTTGCCATTCTGATATGTTGCGTTATGGCAACCTATTCAACTTAATGGGTTTACCAATGCTCCAGAATGGGCATTTTTTCCAATGCAGCGTACCATAATGCATGGTGTACCTCAACACAGGTACATTAGGTGCGTTGGGATGCCATTAAAAAATAAATTGCACCCCATTACGCCAGAGTATAATATGTGTGCATTAGAACACCAGAACAGCATGATTGGGCCCTACATCTATTCTTCCATAGTACCTCAATCTTTATATCAGAGCCATACATACAGTGCTGCCTCACTTCTCACACTCTCAGTATTGAAGTTACCCCCCTATACAACAAGCTCAGAATGGAAAAGATAGTGGCAACATTATAAGCCAATCAACCTTTACTGTAATCTACAGTGATGGCAATATAACAGAGAAGATTTACTGATAGAAGAAAAAGGCTGTTACCATATGAAATCACAGGCCAGGGCAAATCCATGATGGGGCTTTTTTGTTGTACCTGAATTGAAGAAATACTGTCATTGACCTGGTTATGCTATGTTGAAGGGGTAATTAAATCTGAAGAATGGCTTAAAAGAATTACAAATCCTTTGGTAAATTAAACAGTACACAGATATGTATTTTAACTGTATTTTTAGCTGCTTAACTTTAGTTTTGCTTTAACCAGTCAAACAATCAGGACTCTGTTGCAATGCATAGCAATACCAGTCTTACACTGTAAATATGCTTACAGGAGGGGAGAGCATGGATCTTTGTGCTCTATCCCATGTAAGTGTGGTAGCTCCTGTGACTAGTGTTGAGCGAACCCGGACTGTAACGTTCGGGTCCGTACCGAACTTTCGGGTGTCCGGGGCACGGACCCGGACCCGGACATTTCAAAAATCGTTCGGGTTCAAATGGTTTCCTAAACATTAAGAAAATTCGGTAAGAAGTCTAAATTAATGGGGAAGTTGTATCGTATTGGTCCAGTTACTGTCATAAAGAAGTTAAGTCCATGTTGTTTTTTCGGGGTAGTACCTAAACGGGACCGGACACTAAAGTATACCATTGTCGGAAAAAGAAGATAGTCATTTAGAAGAGACAATATAACGGTAGTGACATCTAATGTCATTTCCAACTAACCGAATATTACAACGGTGATAGAAAAGGTAAGACTCGAACAACATATCCCCCCATTGAAGTTATGACTCTCACACTCTTCACTCCGTCGTGACATACATGACA
>BLSH010240563.1:1615056-1629718 GCA_018402905.1 Glandirana rugosa
ACAGAGATTAAAAAGCTGGCAAAAACTGTGATTTACAGTGATTTATTTTAACATTATTTGCTATTATTATTATCATTATTGTTATCATTACTTTATTTTATCATCAATACTCTAACACACTTGTGCACATGGGCTACAGCAGCAATAATATCAAATTGTAATAGAAGGAGAAATTAGTAATTATTGATACATTGGGTGGCCAACATTCATCACATAACGGCACAGTAGATACTAGCAATGCGCTGTTCAAATACAAACGTTTTTAATCTTCCTATGACACCAATTGGGATACATAGGTCACAACAGCAGCTGCAATAAACCCACATAAAACACTACCATGTTTTTTTGAATAGGCCTCAATACAAAAAAAAAAAACCATGTTGGCTACCTCCTCCTACTCCTCTACCACCGCCACTTCCACCTACACTGCCACAGTCACGGCCTAGTCAACCTCTAGGCTGCTACTCCACATCCACCCCCCTTCCCATTTTTTTATTTGATTTTAATTTATTTTCCCTATCCCCATTTATTTGTAGGGCACTTGCCCTAGTTTGAAGATGATTTTAGAACAGTTATATGGCTTCTACCGTTAATTAATACTTGTCAGACACAGTTTGAAGATGAACCACATTCATCTCCATTTTTGCATTTTTTATGTTTTTATTTTTTTTTAAATATTTAAAGTTATTTCCCTGTCCCCATTTTTTTGTAGGGAACTTGCCCCACCCTTACCCCCATTTTACTTCCTTTTGCAGCCCTCTGGGGCTTTCCAGGACTTTCCTACAGCCATTTTTGTGCCTAAAAGTTCGGGTCCCCATTGATTTCAATGGGGTTCATTGTCTGTGCGAGCGTTCGGGTTCCGTCCGGACCCGGACCCGGACTTTGTCCCGAAGTTCGGACGGACCAGCAGAACCCGAACGTCCAGGTGTTCGCTCAACTCTACCTGTGACCATTCTAACTGGGTATATATTCAGTAAAAGCTTGGCACCAATGTACTGTAACTATTCTGACTTTTTTACATGCTCACCGGTAAATATGCTGGGAAATCTCCATGTGCCATAATGATCACTTCTGGTGCTCCAAGACACCCCTTGTGTCTCGGTGGTTAGGCAATACCAGTATGATAGCTAAATATACATTTGAAATACAAGCTATAGTATCTGCCAAAATATATGTAACATAGTGACTCCCACCACTCTGTTGTTGCCCACCCAGAGTTTTCTCAACTCTGTTAATGCTAATCATGAAGAAATATTTCAGGTAATTTCAGCGCCGCAATGGAAATTATTGAAGGAGTGCTTAAAGCACACCTGTCCTAACATCAAGGCTTACAGATCTGCAGTACAGTATACACCCTACAGAGCTTCTACTCACTATTCTCCACCACAATGCTTTTAGCTCTCTCTACTGCTCCAATTACCACCAACTATCTCCTTAAAATCCTGTTAAATACATGTATTGGGTACAAGTACACAATTATACTTGGTGTCTAAGTGGCCAATCACCATAGAGGCACAAGAGAGTGCCTACGGTACAGCTGAAGAGTGGGTATGGGATACTGATGTAAATACAGGTATGCTTTTAAGCAGACCATTAGGCAAGCAGCTAACTGAAATACATACTGTATATGGAAATTGTTTTATCAATAAAAAGATTTGTAATTCTCTTCAGCTCTCTTAAGAGTCACTCACTCCTGTCAGTCAGCATAGCCAGGCCCCTGACCTCACTTTTCTTTATTGCAGTTAAAGTATTACAACTTGATCAACTTGATTATAGCCTTTGGCTGAAAAGTGAAGGTATAGCAGGCCACTTATGATGTCATACCTCTTCTCTTTCCGCCTATCAGCAATCTCTATGGTACAGGAGATTACAAGAGGTAAATATAAAGACCATTTAATGAACTGAATAAAAATACAGTACAAGTATAAAAGGCAAAACTTTTCTTTTCTTCTAGTTTTGGATAGAGTGGAGAGAGATTAAAACACCTATCAGGTTGGTATTGGTGTCTGTGCCCCCATTATGGAGATTCTTCCTCTCTATTTGCCCTGTTTACCATTAGCATTGAAAGGGAAAGAAAGGGAAAATAACAAATTGTGGGGTTTACCCAGAAAAGTAATAGAGAGGAAATCTTCCAATGTGGACACTAGTTGTGTTGGCCTCGTGGTCCCCAAGGTATGCCCTCAATTTGCAAGGATTTCCTCTCACTTCCTGTTTTAGCTATGGGACAGAAAGTGAAGGTAAATCTCCTCCATGGCCCATAGATGGCTAATAAATAAATAAATCAACAGGGCTTATAACCCTCCCTTATTCTATCCAAATAAAAAAAAAAGTTTTGCCTATAGTTCTACTTTAAGAATTTTTCAATGAATACCTAAATAGATTATGTGTGGGTCTGTTGTAATTATGCTTTAAAGTGAATCCATAATGGTTTGGGCTCAATATTTGTTTTAGCTGTTTTTCTTAAGTAAGTGTTTAACCACTTCAGCCCCGGAAGGATTTCCCCCTTTAGGACCAGAGCACTTTTTGCGATTCGGCACTGCATCGCTTTAACTGAAAATTGTCTGGTCGTGTTGCGCAGTTGTGCGATGTTGTGGCCAAACTAAACTGACGTCCTTTTTTCCCCATAAATAGAGCTTTCTTTTGGTGGCATTTGATCCCCTCTGCGTCATTTCTGATCACCACTATAAACAAAAAAAGAGCAACAATTTTGCAGAAAAACAAATATTTCTTACTTTTTGCTAAAATACATATCCAAAAAAAAAAAATCCAAATTCATTCTTTGGTATATTCTTTCTCATATTTTGAGTCGCAATCGTGTTTATTAATTGGTTTGCGCAAAAGTTGCCGCTTTTACGAACAATGAGAATTCATTTATGGGGTTTTTTTTAATTTTTTTACTAGTAATGGCGGTGATCTGCAATTTTTAGTGGGACTGTGACATTGTGGCGGAGATGCCAGACACTTTTGACACTTTTTTGGGACCATTGGCATTTATACAGCGAACAGTGCTATGAAAATGCACTGATTACTGTGTAAATGTCACTGGCAGGGAAGTGGTTATAACTATGGGTGATCAAAGGGTTAAGTGTGTTCCCTGGCATGTGTTACTAACTGTGTGGGGGCTGGGCTGACTGGGGGAGGATAGTGATCTCTGCTCCCATATACAGGGAACAGAGGATCACACTCCTCTCCCCTGTCAGAACGGAGATCCGTGTGTTTACATACACGGACCCCCGTTCTGTCACTGTGGGAGAGCGATTGTGGGTGGCCGGTGGACATCGAGTCTACCCCCACCGCTGATTGGCTCCCCCACTACACAATGTGCCTCCTGCAGCGGGCGTGCCCACAACACTCACTCCCACGCCCGTCGTCATGTGATAGGGATTCGCGATATCGAGCCACTTGATGGCGGGTGGTCGAGAAGTGGTTAAACTGATTTTAATATCTATTTTTTTAATATAATAATACAATCCTTGTTTAATAAATAAATACTTGATACCTGACAAAGGATTCAAAACACTACCGATTTGCTAAAGAGGCAGCAAAACAGAAATCATCCCCTTTCAGACAAATTGGCTCTTAGCGAAACCTAGAGCTGGTTGCACACCAATAGAATTTTGGTTGAACTTCATTCAAAATTTTGAAAAATTGTTCATCATAGCGTTCAAAGTGGTTGCCATCATTGAGTTAACTAATTCAGTTTGAAAGCCCTTAAGATTTCCCCAGGCATGCCATTTGAAAAGAACCCCAAACATATTAAACAGATATCGTTTGTGCCTAGCACATGTCCATTACAAAATTACAAAATGAAAAATTATTCCTGAGCGAAAACCACATTCACGGCTAGAATTTTGGTGCTTCGAGAAAAAAGTTTCTGAATTTTCTCATCACGGCAGTTAAAATCAATTGTTGATTTTACCCCACTAACCACTATGAAATTGAACGAACAATCTAAAAATTAAAATTTTTGCATGAAATATGAAAGCCACAGTCAAGATTTTTTTCTCAGTGTTTTTGTAACTCTTTGGGCATGAAAAGAAAAAAATTTACCATTTTTTTGAACATATTCTTCACATGTTCACTTGAGTGGATAGCATGCATTTGAGTTTTTAACTGAGAGTTTAAGACTTGATTCTGGTGGCATTGGCTCCACTGTCCTATAGGCCTTTCGTGGTCTGCATTTGAGCTCTACAATATATAAATACATTAACAATTGCACTAAATTATGTTTTTTTTACAAAACGTGCAAAATACATTCTATTAGCATAAAGACATATATTTACAGCCAAAATAGCTACTGCAGCTATATTATGTTTAACAAATATAAAGTCCCAGTAAAAGCATGAATTGTAGCTGAAACATAACAAGCGATGCACAATGTCCAATTAGTGGACAGATAATTAATTGTACTTTCCCCCAAGATAAAAGCAATACTAGTAAAATGTAATTACATTATGTTTCTTTAGGTGTTACTTGATGTTACCATTTTTTTTTACCTCCAATGGTCTCCTCCTATTGAAGGATTGGCAAGATAAAGCTGCTCAGCCTTTCTGGCTTTCCATGGGCCATCTTGGTTGTGAGACATTTTTGCTGCACATATAATGGATGACTAGTGGGTGGCAGAATATAGGAAGACACACTAGCATCCACTGTACAGGATGATATGCAACTATACAATCAGACCGCATGTACATACAAGAAAACAGCTTTTAAAAAGCTGTCCATTGTAATGATCACTATGTAGGAAAGGGTTAAATAATTGAATGGCAAAGAAGATGAGCTAAAGCTCAAGCTGCCAGCTAAAAAACAGAATACAAAATGTTGATGTGCAATATTTTACATTTACCCAAAAAAATTGAAACCTATATTTTTAACATGTTTATTTAATCTTGATCATAATAAAGAATATGTGCAAATTCACTGTAAATTACATTTAAGTGTTAAGGTTATTACATTTGTACTTGGGTATTTGCTAGGAACCGTGGTCTTATTCTTACACAGAAAGCAATGCTTTAATAGGTCATGCGCGGTGTAAATTATAGGTTAAAAAGAGTTGCAGTATGGAAGTGGGAAAAATACATTTTAGAAGGGCATGGAGAGCTTATTTACATAAAACTGAAATATCAAGTCTAATGTTTAATAAGGCCAAATTATGTTTTTGAAGTTTAAATCTGGGCATAAAATCCACAGTATGCATTAACTACATTTGAGCATAGTTAGGTTAAGGCTTTGTTAGCATTCGCCAAATGTTGCATGCTTGAACATTTTCCCTTTCTGTCCATTAGAGAAACGATGAGTGCGTATTTCCGTTCAATGCGCAAAACAGTTTTTAATTAGTTGGACTAAAATGAATTATTAAAAGTAAGGGAAAACATCAACAATCATTATGCTATGCATTCTATAGAACCAATAAAAGTTTGAATACCATAGAGAAATGTAGGTTATACAATTGTGAGTAGCAACGTTTATGAATAGCTGGTATAATTCACACAGGAAGAGAGTAGCCTAGTTATCGAAGCTTAATTAAAACCAGTGGCGGCTGGTGCTAAAAAAAATTTGGGCGGAGGGGGGGCGCAAACAAACCCCTCCAGGTCCGCACTCACCACAGTCACGGCTCCCCTGATAGGGCTCCCCTCCACAGCTTCAGTGTTAACCCGGTCTTCTTTCTGGGTTTCAAATCTTCAGCATCCCAATTGGCTGAGACAAGAAGCCGCAAACCAGAAGTGACGCATGGCAAATATTAATTTGATGAAATCAAAAGTGGAAGGCTTCGGGCGCAGTGCTCTGCACCACGTGGACTTCCTAAAACAAACTAATTAGAGCCTCAGGCTCTAATCACATGCTTGTCAAAAAATGACGGCCATAATAGACACCCATTAGTCTGGCACTTCGGGACACACATGCACACACATAGAACAATTTATTTTTAAATAAATGATAATATGACTAACATATTTTAACTTTAAGATGTTAAAAAATGTTAGTCATATTATCATTTATTTAAAAATAAATTGCTCTTCTCTGTTAAAAAATAAATAAATAGATAAAATAAATTGTGCTATGATTAGCTTTCCTATTTGTCAAAATGTTTGGGGGGGGGGGGGCGCACCTGCGCTCCTTATGGACTGGCCGTCACCGATTAAAACACTACTGATTACAACATAATGACAGCACACAAGTGAGTCCATCTACAGAAATCAAAGGGGCATCTGTGTTTGTAAGTGGATGGTAAAACTAACCATGCTTAACTGAAGAAAATTCCAGATGTAACATATTTCTGGTCCGGATTATGTGCTACATATATGAATGGCTTTCTGTGATGTGACTTTATATCATATGTACCCCGAAGAAGGATCTGTGATGATCCGAAACTGTTGTACAAGATGGATGTTGAATTGTTGAATAAATATACAAGGTGCTTCAAATGGAATCGTCTCTTGCTCAATATAATTAGAGTGTGGGTTTACATCTGGATACTGCCCACATCAGCTAGTTTCACCTCTGTCATTTACAATTTAAAATTGATATGTCAATGTATCTGGACATCAGTCATATTATTTGTTTTGATGATCGGTCTGTGAATTACAGTTTGGAACTGACATACCAATACTGTTGGACATTAATCATATATATTTAGATTCATGAACACCTTCTGTGACACAGTGGGAGTTTGCATTGATACATTCATCTTACTCTGAATTAGGTTTATGCAGGTGTACACTTAAAAGGGCTGTAAACCCTCTGGGTTTTTCACCTTAATGCATTCTATGCATTAAGGTAACAAACCTCCTTTAGTGTAGCAGCCCCCTAGAGCCCCAGTTTTACTTACCTGAATCTATCTTTTCCCACGCCGGGGATAATCGCACCTGCTTCAGCTGGTGTCACGGGTCCTGTTTGGATAGATTGATAGCAGCACAGACATTGGCTCCTGCTGCTGTCAATCAAATCCAGTGATGCTGGAGCTGGGGGGGGCCAAATCCTGCTGTCTGTGTCAATGGACGCAGCAGCAGGACTCAGGAGCGCGCCTGCACGAGTGCCCCCAGGGAAAGCGTTTCCCCTTGGGAGCACACAATGCGGGGAGGAGCCAGGAGCACCGCTGAGGGACCCCAGAAGAAGAGGATCGGGGTCACTCTGTGCAAAGCCCTTGCACAGAAGAGGTAAGTATGACATGTTTGCTATTTAAAAAAAAAAAACAAAACTTTACAACCACTTTAATAATCCTGAGTATATGGATGCAGGTTGGGCATCATGTTCGTGAATGATTTTAAGAGGGTTTTATGTCCTGTAAAAATACAATGTTTTGCATTGTAAATTACAGTTCTCACTGATGATAATTTTTTGGAAAGTAACAAATTCAGAAAAGTGTTTAATATAAAACCATTTGTAGCAAATTACCCGGTGACTCTAGAGCAGGGGTATTGAATTAAAATTTAAGGAGGTCCGGTCACTAAAATTTTCTTCCAGCCGAGGTCCGAATCTAAAGTCTGTGCTATGAAAAAATGTACACATCTACTTTCCTTTTTTTAGTGCAAGCAACACTCTCTGGTGCTTTGTTACTGTTTCCTTCACACACTCATAAGGTGTCCCCATCAGAGTGCCCCCTGATATTTGGTGTCGCCGTCAGAGTGCCCTCTTACATCAGGTGTCCCCATCACATCAGAGTGCTCCTTTACATTAGGTGTGCCCATCAGGATCCCCCTTTACATCAGATGTTCCCATCAGAGTGCCCCTTTACATCAGATGTCTCCATCAGAGTGGCCCTTTACATCAGGTGCCACCATCAGAGTGCCCCTTTACATTAGGTGCCATCATCAGAGTGCCCCTTTACATCAGGTGTCCCCATCACAGTGCCACCTTACATCAGGCATTCCCATCAGTTTGCCCCTTAACATAAACTGTGTGACATCAGAGTTTCCATTAACATAAAATGTGCCCATCAGTATGCCCCTATTTTATTTTAAGGGGCACGCTGATTGGCACATTTTATGTTCAGGGGCACTCTGATGGGCACAACAAAATGTGCCCATCAGCGTGCCCCTTAACATAAAATAAGCACCATGCTGATGAGCACATTTTATGTTAAGGGGCACGCTGATGGGCACAGCATTAAATATGCCCATCAGCGTGCCCCTTAATAGAAAGTGTGCCCATCAGCATGCTCCTGTAAATATCAATGAAGTACACAACCACATACTTTGAGGGTGGGCAGGGAGCGGAAGCCGGCAGAGATAGCAAGCTGCAGGGGGTGGGAGCTGAGCTGGGAATCTTGCTGAAGGGGGTGGGGCATGCATATGACATCACATCATACCTTGTAGGTGGCAGGGAGTGAAAGCGGCGAGATAGTGAGCAGCAGGGGATGGGGTGCGTATTTGACATTACATACCTCGCGGTCCAGCAAGGAGTGAGATTCGGGGAGCACATGCAATGTCATTGGTTGCTGGGACATCCGTGCTGCCAGCAACCAATGACTACAGAGCAGCGGGGATGTGGCACTTTACACTGGCGGGCTGACAGTCTGGACAGGAGCTTCGCTCGGTCCGTGTTTGGACTGCGGGTCACCATTTAATGATGGCTGCTCTAGAGGTTCACTGAAGTGTTGAGCTGCATTTTATACATAATATTTTGGCATATTTTGTTTTTCTGTGAGTTAAAACTGAGGTGCTAGTAGGGTTGTTAGACACACTTAGGATCAAATGTTACAGATTGCCAGAGTAATCAGAGTAAAGAGAGCTTGTGCCTTTTTTCCTTTCTATCTTTTCTGTTTTTTCTTCTCTTTGCACGCCATCCATTTTCTTATACCTGTGTCCTTCTCAAGTAGCATCAGAGACAATCTGTTTTTCTGCTGTTTGCCTTTTAGTATCCAACATGAAGTTTTTAATAATCTTTCTACCTGACACTAAAGGTTGAACAGCTCACAAGGTGTCTAATCCACGTGTTTACTCCTAAAAAATAAATCTCCCACCACCACCCCTTTGCAACTTCTGTATGTTCCCCGAATGAGTTGTAACTCTCATCAACCTTAAAAAGTGGTGGCTTAGACCCACAAACTATATAAAAAACAACTATATACATTGCATTACTTTTAAAGGAGAACTAAAGTAGCTCTTTTTTTAAATGCAAACATTTTTAAAGTGAAAGTTAAAAATTGTGCATATATGCAAACTTGCACATTTTTGTTGGCTTTTGCATCATTCATATTTGATATTATTTATATGCCATTGTGCCTAGTTTGTTCACCAGAATCAAACAGAAATGATGAATGGGTACTACTATCAGGGAAGTGATGTATTCATTTCCTCAAAGGAATTTCTCTGTAAGAACTATTATTTTTAATACATTACCATAAATCAGACACGTAATTGGGTAGTTCTATCCCCACTTGAGTTTTGCTTTTAAATAGCACACATGTAGCCCCCACACCAATATTATCAGAAATGTTCCCACTGCTGGTTTAAAATTCTATTGAACAAGGGTTACATGAAATTCAATAAACAGCATAAACACTTTATAAAGTTTATTTGAAATCAATTAATTGCAATCTGCCTATGCCTTTTAACATTGGTATGTCAGTATTGTGATCGCTCCACGCAAAAACTGAATCATTGCAATCTGCCTATGCCTTTTAACATTGGTATGTCAGTATTGTGATCGCTCCACGCAAAAACTGAACCATTGCAATCTGCCTATGCCTTTTAACATTGGTATGTCAGTATTTTGATCGCTCCACGCAAAAACTGAACCATTGCAATCTGCCTATGCCTTTTAACCAGTGGAGGCTCGTCCATAAGGGCTGGGGGGCTACGCCCCACCAAAAAAATAAGTAAGAAATAAAAATAAAAATGAACTATAATTATTAACCAACAGCCAGCACAGCTAGATAGAAACTAGAAAGAAAAAAAACCTTTGGAATTTCTCTCTAGCTGTGCTTCTGTTGCTAATTGCTGGAATAGACAGATTAGATAAGAAAGAGAAGTGTAATCTGCATAGTAACAGGGCAGCCCCAAATCTCACTAAAAAACCCTATCTAGAACACAGTAAAATGAATTCTCCACCATCATTGGCTGCTTTCCAACATTCCATTCTAAATATAGGAGCTATTAGGGACGTCTGGATCTGCAGACCTTAAACTGCCTAGTCCATTTGGTCTCTGCCTGGGGGGGAGCCAAGATTTTCTCTGCTTGCAGTTACACATTCTAGCCTGCTGTCTAGTCATGTCCCCCCTCCACAAGTCGCACTCCGACACTTAGTCTCTACCTCCAGCAGAGTTTCCTCTCTCCACAGGGACCCTTCCCCCACCCACCATGCTGTACAGAGCAGAGGGAGAGGACATGGAGCCTGCAAGGTATTTCTGGGCATACATGACAGGGAGCTCCCAGCAATACACAGGCAGTGATTATTCTGCATCCATAGATAACACATAAGGCTGACACAGGTCTTTTGCAAAGGTCAGCAGTAGGATAAGAACTCTGAGCTGGCATGTAAGTCACAGGGAGTTCTCAGGGATACACAGGCAGTAATCTGCAATCAGTCTGCTGACATTGGGGAACCACAGAGCTCAGCAGCACCGCACACCCTCAGCTCTTCATGCTTTACTTTTTAACAGGCAGCTTTTATCAACACAACTCCACTCCTGGTCACTTCTTCATCTCTGCATTCAGTGCAATGTTGGCAATGATTCATGACTTGGGCGGCACAGTGGTGTAGTGGATAGCACTGTCGCCTAGCAGCAAAAGGGTCGCTGGTTCGAATCCCGACCACAACACTACCTGCCTGGAGTTTGCATGCTCTCCCTGTGCCTGCGTGGGTTTCCTCCGGGTACTCCGGTTTCCTCCCACACTCCAAAGACATGCTGTAGGTAAATTAGATCCTGTCTAAATTGACCCTACTATGTGTATGAATGTGAGTTAGGAACCTTAGATTGTAAGCTCCTTGAGGGTAGAGACTGATGTGAATGTACAATGTATATGTAAAGCGCTGCATAAATTGACAGCGCTATACAAGTACCTAAAATAAATAAATGACTTCCAATGCAGGGACCAAGAAGTCCCCAACAGTGGAGTTTCTGTGTTGATTGAAGCTGCCTGTGCTCAGCCTCTGTATATCAGCATCAAACATCAGAACAAGAGGAATGTATAGTCATGACAATTCCTCTACAATAACTGCTTTCCAATGAATGCCATCTTAAATCGCCTGATTTTATAATTACATTTTGAACTTTTTTGGACAGATAATGCAGATTTATGTTGGTGAAGCTGCTCAGTTCCAAAAACCAGGGACATTTCTATAGCTCACTGTGTGTCAGGAGTTAGTGGAGGATTTCCAGCATTCCTATTATAAAATAAGGAATTAGGATGGAGCTTGATGGGATATGAAACCCCACATAATGCCAGTCTGTGCTGGGTTCCTGTGCAGACCTCACAGCTCATGTAATTCTTTACCTTTGGGATTTAATGGATGAATGAGCCAGCAATATTTTATTGAGAATTAAGACTGACAGCTGAGTTATACTGTACATTGTGTACAGAGTGGGTGGAGCCTATAAGGGGTGTGGCTTCTAAGAAGTGGGATGGGGCAAAAAGGAAGGGCAGGGTCTGGCGCCCCACCATCTTAAAACTTCACCAGCCACCACTGCTTTTAACATTGGTATATCTGCTTATACTACATCTTCCTTAATCTGAACACTGAATGACTGCTTAAATGTCTTTCCTGACCTGCTCTTGTCACTGCTGTTTAAATTACATATGTTGCCATGTTCAATAACACTGTTTATCTAGCCTATAGCCTTACCTAAATTTATGGTTTTCTTATCTTGACAATTTTGGCCTGTGTCGCATTTTGATTGCAGTTTTAGAAGTTAGAATTTGTTGGGATAGCTATGTGCCTTATATCATCTCCTAATTGATTAATTGTTTACCTCCACCCCCACCCATCACAGTATAAAACCAAGCCTTGCTTATGGGGGAAGCATTGCAGGGGGGTAGACATTGCAGAGGGGTTCTTTCAACAAAGTGGGGTTCTTTAAATAAGTGGGCACTTCAGTTCTTGCACTTCAGCGACTTGCACAAAGCGCATACTAACAAGAAACTACTTTATCACCAGACTACAGGTAACCTCATTTCCAAAACAATTTCCTCTCCAGGACATGCAGACCTTTCCTCTCCTATTCACAATAGCAGCCTCTCTCCTCAAACTATCTTTTCTTCACCCCTCTTCCCCACCTCTCAATCTGTACATATCATCCTCACTTCTCCCCTCTCCCTATTACTGCACTCACCACCTCTTTCTAACTCTATGCCCACATGCTAACAAAACCAGGATGCTCAAGCATGTCCCCTCATATAAATCATATTCCCATATTACTTCCCTTTCTCTTCTGCTTCCCCTAGCCTCTGGAGATATTTCCCCAAACCCTGGGCCTCTCTCATTTAACACCCAACATGCCCATCACCACCACCCTACACCGTCTGGCATTAGTCGCAATCTACACAATTTAATCTCCATCCCCCTTCTTCCCAAAACCACCCTCCCCTTACGCTGGGCCCTCTGGAACGCCCGCTCTGTCTGCAACAAGCTCACCGCCGTTCACGACCTATTTCTTACTAATTCCTTTCATCTACTTGCTATCACCGAAACCTGGCTCCACGAATGCGATTCTCCTTCTCCTGCTTCCCTCTCCCATGGTGGCCTTCTCTGGACTCACTCCCCTAGGCCTAATGGACGCAAGGGAGGTGGAGTGGGATTCCTCTTATCCCCACAGAGCACCTTTCAGGTTCTTCACTCTCCTCCCTCTCTGTCACTCTCATCATTTGAACCCCACTGTATACGTCTATTCTCTCCAACCTCCCTAAGAATTGCTGTGATCTACCGGCCTCCTGGACCGCTGTCAACTTTCCTTGATGAATTTTCTGCCTGGCTACCCTACTCTATCCTCTGAAATTCCCACAATCCTTCTTGGGGACTTCAACATCCCACTTAACATGAACACTACTGCTACTTCTAAATTTCTTAGTCTAACTTCCTCATTTGACCTAAACCAATGGGTACAGGCTCCTACTCACACTGATGGGAACACCCTCGACCTTGTTCTCTCCTATCTATGCACTCCATGCAACTTCTCCAACAATCCTTTTCCCCTCTCTGACCACCACCTTATTAGTTTCTCTCTCTCCCTGTCTTGCACTACCTTCCCCTCCAATCGCCTAACCGTTACCCGTAGAAACCTTTGCCAACTCAACACTTCTCTCCTCTATTCTGCTACTGACCACCTCTATGAAAAAATCTCACCCCTGTCCTGCCCCAACCAAGCCACTGCCATCTACAATAAATCCTTGTCCTCCACCCTGGACAAGCTTGCTCCCCTCACCACACACAAAATCAGGCCTCGACCCCTGGAACCCTGGCAAACAAATGACACCAGGAACCTCAAAAAGCGTAGCCGCACCCTTGAGCGTCTGTGGCACAAGACTAAGTCCCTCAAAGACTTTAACCAATACAAAACTGCCCTCCATAAATACAACTTTCACCTCCACACTGCCAAACAGACCTATTTTACCACTCTTATTAACACCTTCTCATCCAGTCCCCGTCAACTCTTCTCTACCTTTAACTCCCTACTTCGTCCTCCACCGCTTCCACCCACTAACTCACTCACTGCCCAGGAGGTTGCTAACCACTTCAAAAGCAAGATTGACACAATTCGTGATGAAATCTCCACTCTACAGGCATCCTCCCCAGTTGACACCCCATGTCAACAAGCACAATCGACACTATCCTTGTTCAAACCTGCTACTATAAACGAGGTTGCTAAACTCCTTTCTAATGCCCACCTAACCACCTGTCCACTGGACCCTATTCCCTCTCAAATACTACGCTCACCCTCTGACTTTATCCTGCACTCTCTAGCTCACATCTTCAATCTCTCACTCTCTTCTGGCATCTTCCCCAAGGCTCTAAAACATGCATTGGTCACCCCCATACTCAAAAAGCCATCCCTGGACCCTAGCGATCTAAACAATCTGCGCCCTATCTCCTTGCTCCCCTTTTCTTCCAAACTCCTAGAACGCCTCGTCTACAACCAACTGAGTGACCACCTTGTTAAGAATAACCTACTGGACCCCCTTCAATCTGGATTTCACCCTCAACATTCCACAGAAACTGCCTAAACTCACAAATGACCTACTAACTGCAAAAACCAACGGACACTTCTCTATACTCCTACTTCTGGACCTTTCGGCTGCCTTTGATACTGTTGACCACCCCCTCCTCCTCAAAAAACTTTACTCCCTCGGTCTTCGTGACTGTGCTCTTCAGTGGCTCTCGTCCTACCTATCCCATCGCCTCATTTCAAAAAACTCCTCCTCCCCCACCAGTTGTCATAGTTTCCGTCGGCTTTCCAGGTCTTCATCCTCATATCTCTTCACAGGCAACCAAAAACGTCAATCATCCAGTAAACACTCAAATCCGTCAAAGACACCTTACAACTCCCACTTTAGGTCTAACTTCCCCCAGGTCATCCAATAAGAATTGTTCCACCAGTGAGTCAACCAACATCTGCTCCGCAAGATCCTCAAACCTTCTTTTCCCCTCGTTCCTCTATCCCGCGTCTAACAAATCTAGCGATCCCAGGTCCCTACCGAAAAACTCATACCCCCACTGGTTACGT